>PVLD010008069.1:0-86766 GCA_004027595.1 Dinomys branickii
AGAATTAAAAAACATGTACCTGTCCAAATTCAAAGACCCAATCCAGAAATGGGCATCTGAGATGAATACACACTTCTCAGACAAAGAAATACAAATGGCAAATAAATATATGAGAAAATGTTCCACATCCTTAGTCATTCGAGAAATGCAAATAAAAACAACATCGAGATTTCATCTCACCCCAGTAAGACTGGCCAGTTTGAAAAAGTCATCCAATAACAGATGCTGGCGAGGCTGTGGAGAAATAGGGACTCTGTCACACTGCTGGTGGGAATGCAGACTTGTACAACCACTGTGGAGAGCCGTGTCGAGATTTCTCAGCAAACTAGGTCTAGAGGTTCCATTAAAACCAGCTATTCCTCTTCTGGGTATTTTCCCAGAAGATCTGAAAACATCATATCGCTCTGATATATGTGCACCCAAGTTTATAGCAGCACAATTTGTAATAGCCAAAATGTGGAAGCAACCCAAATGTCCATCCACAGAAGACTAGATTAAAAAATTGTGGTATTTTTATATAATGGAATATTATTCAGCTATAAAGAAAGACAGTTTTGGGGACTTTGTAGGCAAGTGGTCAAAACTGGAGTCCATACTCATAAGTGAAATAAATCAGCGCTACATGTGCAGGCAACGTATTGTATCACTGGTGTAAGAACCCGAGGGTGGGAATATAAACTAAGAGACATGAAGGACATCTGTTCAAAAACAAAGAACAGATGGGACAAGGGAAAGGAGAAAAGAAAGAGACAAAAATGTATGTATGTATATATGAATATACATATGTGCAGGAGGGCTAACATGAGTCTACTATTGTATTATATCACTTAATGCTAAGGAATAATTGATGACGGGTTATTTGATCAATCTTGTATGTCTATATATGTTATCCTGAACGCACACTTCGAAGATATCAATATGCAAAGCAGCAACTATTGGTGGTTTTTTTTTTTTTTGCCTGTTTTGTTTTCTGTCTTTGGTTTTTTTTTTTTTTTTTGTTTTTCTGTTGTTGAGAGGATTAATTGTCTGACCAATTTTGCATGTCTGTATATGGGTTCATATATTTACACTTCGAAGATATCAATGGATAAAGCAATTACCACTGTTGAGATCATGTCACCTTGTCTGTAATCAGTTGGAATTGTACTATTTTTTATGCTGATTTGTGTCTGTTTGTTAATATGTTTTTGTGCTTTTATTAAAAAAAAAAAAGAAAATGTGATTAAATTTCAAAAGCTGTTTATCATAGAAACCCCAAACAAACTTAGAAAGCAAACCCTAAAATATAATTGGTTCTTAGCAAAAAAGAGTAGCTTCTATTATTCTAAGAATAAAATAGTATCATTTCATGTAAATTCAGAGGTATCCACCTTACTATTATTTATAATTATTATGATGGTTCTAGTGAATATAACATGAAATTTAATGAAAATTTATTTGAACTAAAGTAAAATAAAGCTATCAGTTTTGAAAATAATATGATTGCACAGCCAGAAAATTATCCAGGAGATCATAGTTATAATAGGGGGAAAAAAGATGTGAGCAAATAAATATATGAAAGAATGTTCAACATCACTGGTCATTCAAGAGGTGCAAAGTTGAACAACACTGAGATTTTATCTCACCCCAGAAAGAATGGCTATCATCAGAAAATCAACCAATAACAAATGCTGGAAGGGGTGTGGGGAAGAAGGAACCCTTCTCCACCGTTGGTGTGATGGTACACTGAAGGAATTACTGTGGGAATCAGTGTGGAGATCCCTCAAACAACTAGGCTTGGAGGCCTCATTTCACCAAACTATCGCCCTTCTGGATATCTTCCCAGGAGAATTAAAAGCATCATATCACAGTGACATATGTGCACCCATGTTTATAGAAGGACAATTTATAATAGCTAGAATGTAGAAATATCCCAATGCCATCAACTGAGGAATGGATAAAAAAGATGGTGTTTTTATACAATGGAGTACTACTCGGGCATAAAGAATGATAAACTTGATACTTTTATAGTTAAATGGATGCAATTCAAGACCATACTCATAAGTGAAATGAATCAGACTCACATGTGTAAACATCATATGTCTCCTTCATATGAGAAGCTGAAAAAGTAAACAAGATCCAAAACGTACAATAGGTGGTATAAAATGGGAAGAAACTTCAAAAGGAAAGGGAATATATATATATATATATATATATATATAGTAGTTATAGTATTAATTTCTCTTAATTCATTGAAAAGAAAAGTTTGTTCTAACATTGTTTGGACAATTAAATGCTGATATCTTGTACTCTGAGTAATACACTCTGCAGTGAATTAACCACTGTTACACTCTTATTATCTTTATTTATTTATTTATTTATTATTTTTTTTTAATTTTATTTTTTTTTTTGCGGTACTGGGGATCGAACTCAGGACCCTGTGCTTGCTAGGCAAGCGCTTATTCCACTGAGCTATATCCCCAGCCCCTTATTATCTTTTTTTTAATTTGCGGGTTTTTTCTCTCTAAAAGAAAAAAGATGGGTAAGAGCATCTGTCATGGTAGCTGTACAGAAGATAAGTATATGACTATAAGGAATTTCACTCTCTTTTATAAGTAAACTTTTAAAAATGAATCCAGGCAGAAAATCCCAGTAATAGTAAAAATGCATGAACTGTAAAATGTTCAAAACAATTACTATACAAGAGTCATATGTTTGTAGAAACCTACAGTAACTTAGTGAAAGACATGTCAAGATTTGAGCTTGTATATCCTTGGGTTGGAAGAAATGACACAATAAAAATGTCAATTGATTTAAAATTAATATAAAATATACAAAATTTCATGTAAATTGTAATAAAATTTATTGTTTTTTTTTTTTTTCCGGGACCGGGGATCGAACTCAAGGCCTTAGTGCTTAGCGGCAAGCACTTAGCCCACTGAGCTGTACCTCCAGCCCCAAAATTTATTGTTTGATTTGGATAAAGTGCTTTGTAGTTTTACATGGAAAGGGGGGCTAAGAATAGTCATAGAGTAAAACCAGAATAACGAAGAAGAGGAGATACACTTCTCAAACTGTAGAACTTAATACAAATGTATTGGGATAAACAAATATGGCCTTGGCATTGCTATGGAAAACAGTTAAACAGAACATAGAATCAATAAATAGGTACCTATATATAACTTCAATATTTGAATAAATGCGCTTTACAAAATGATAAAAGATGAGTATATGGTGCTGTCATAACAAGGTATCCAAATTTTAAAAGTAAAATTAGACCCCACTAAGCCATTAAAAGAATTTTTCTAGATATATTCCACACATAAACACAGTTCTTGTAGTAATGGTAAGTGCAATACAATTTAAGACATCATGTGTACAATCCAAAGAAGGGGAATCTTAACCAAGATGGAAAAGTCAGAAGGTCTTGAACAACTGACGAAAACCAGAAAACACATTCTTCTCAGTGACACATGGAAAATTCCCCAGGATAGAGCATATGTTCTACCATACACAAAAAAAATCACAACAGATTTAAAAAGATGTTCTACAAATCATATTGAATTGCTATAATTATAAAGAGATACAAATAATTAAAGAAGGAAAACTTGGAAAATTCACAAAGTTTTAGAATGTAACACATTTCTAAACAACCAAATGATCCAAGAAGAGATCACAAATGAAGCAAATGAAAAACATATAAAACTTGGGGGAAATGTAAAGCAGTGCTAAGGAGAATGTATAGCTATAAATGTTTATATTAAAAATTAAAAACTATGTTTACTCTAGTTAGTACATGACATGATCTACATGTATTAAAACAGCACATAGTACCCTTTAAATATTTATGATTTAATATATCAGTTAAAAAATAAATATAAGATTTCAAATCAACAACATAACTTTATAAAATAAAGAATTAGAAAAAGAATGCTCTAAATCCAAATATATCAGAAGGGAGAAAATAATAAACATTAGAGAAGGGATAAATAAAAGAGTATTGAAAATTGATAAAATCAACAAAATCAAATTAGGGTTCTTTGAAAAAATTAACGATAAAACTGACACACTAGCTAGATTAAATTAAAAATAAAATTTAACTACTAAGATCAGAAATCAAAATCTGGACATTATCATCAATTATAAAGAAACTATTTTAAAGGGAATACTAACGACATTTTTATGTGAACAAATTAAGCAACCTAAGTGCAATAAATGAATTCTTAAAAACATCAAACCTGCAAAGATTGAATCTTGAAGAAATGGAAAATCTGAAGGCATTTATAACCAGTAAGGAGATTAAATCCACAATTAAAATCTCCCAACAGATATCTCTGGACCTGATGGCTTCACTGGTAAATATACTAAACATTTAAAGAACTAACACCCATTCTGTCAAACTTCTCCAAAAATTAAAAAGAAGGAGCACTCCATTAGTCATTTTATGAGGTTAGCATTACTCTGACCCAAAGTCAGACAAAGGTGACATAGGAAAACTACATATCAGTGTCTTTTATGAACACTACTGCAAAACTCTACAACAAAATATCAGCAGTTGAATTCAGTGGCATACTAAAAGGATTGTACACCATACTCAAGTGGTATTTATTCTAATAGGCAAGGATGGTTCGATATATAAAAATAAATCAATGTAATACATCATGTTAACAGAGATCAGAAACCACATGATCATCTCAATTAATGAGGAAAAGGCATTTAACAAAACTCAACACACTTTCATGAGGAAAACACACAAATACATAGGAATAAAAGGTAAGTAGATAAACACAATTAATGCTATGTATGAGAAGCTCACAACTAATACCATAATCAACAGTGAAAAGACAAAAGTTTTTCCTCCAAGTTTCAGAAAATAAAAATGATGTTAAATCTTACCATTGCTATTCAGAAAAGCACTGGAAGGCTTATCCAAAACAATTATATAAGAAAAAGATAATAAATAGATCATCCAAATTGGAAATATAGAAACCAAATCACCTCTATCTGTAGAAGACATAATCATATAGAATAAAACTAAAGATTATACAAAAATTTTAGAGCTAATAAAGTCAGCAGGGTTGCATAATATAGAATCTCATACAAAATTAGTTGTGATTATGTACACTACAATGAGCAGTTTTAAAAAGAAAATCAAGAAAAAAACTCCATTTACAATAGCACCAAAAGAATAAAATACTTATGAATGTAGTTAATCAAGGAGGTGAAAAACTTTTATAATGAAAACTTTAAAAAGTTGTGAAAGAAGATAGTAAGTGGAAAGGTATCATATGTTCAGGATTTAGAAGTCTTAATAATATTAAGATATTAATACTACACAACAAAATGTATTTAATGACTTTTTACAGAAATAGAAGAATTAGTTCTAAAATTCATATGGAATCTGCAGGGAGCCAAATAGATTAATCTTGAAAAAGAAAAACAAAACCTAAAGAGTCACACCTAAAGCTGTAGTAATCAAAAAAGTGTGTTACTGAAACAAAGACAGACACAGACCAATGGAATAGAACAAAGGGCCAAAATACACCCTCTAAATACATGGGATACGATTTTTGAAGAGGGCTCCAAGGTCATTTCATACGGGTAGGACAGTCTTCCAAACATGCTGGGAAAACTGGATGTCTTCATGCAAAAGAATGAATTGAACACTCACCTAATACAATGCAAAATTAAATGAAAATGGAACAAAGATCTAAATGCAAGACCTTAAATTTAAAAACCCTTAAATGAAAATATAAGGAAAAAATTTGAATATGATACCAATGATACGGGCAATAAAAGAATAAGCAGACAAAATGTACTTCATAAAAATTAAAAGTTCTTATACATCAAAGGAGTATAAAGAAGTCAACAAAATGAACAGGCATTCTGTGCAATGGAAAACTATTTACACATCATATACCTGCTAAGAGATTAATACCTAGCATATATAGAGAACTCCTACAATTCAGCAACAAAAACACAAACAACCTGATTCAAAATAGGCAAAGGTTTTAAAAACATTTCTTCCAAGCTATACAAGTGGCAAGTAGACATATGAAAACGTGCTTAATGTCACTAATAAAGTCACAAATCACTAGGGAAATGAACGTTCAATCTATAATGAGAGGCTACTTCACACTCCATAGGATGGCAAATATTAAAAATAAAAACAAAAACACAACATAACCAAATATAACAAAAACAGAACTTGGTAAGGACGTGGAGTAAATGGAATCCAGTTTCCTGTTAGTAGGAATGTGAAACGGCACATCCACTGAGGAAAACAGCATGTCAGTTCCTCAAGAAACTTAGAAAACAGAAGTACCACATGACTCAGCAGTTCCAACTCTGGGTACCTACCCAAAAGAATCCAAAGCAAGATAGTGAGGAATTATTTGTACACCCATGATCACAGTAGCAATGTTATCAGTAATTAAAATGTGACAGCATAGCTGGGCGTGGTACCATATGCCCATAATCCTAGCACTCTAGGAGGCTGAGGCAGGGGAACTGTAAGTTAGAGCCCAGCCTGAACAACTTAGGAAGACCTTTTCTCAGAATGAAAAGCAAAAATCAGGTCTGTGGATACAGCTCAGTATAGAGACGTTGGCTTTATTCCATAGTACAGGAAAAAATGTGAAAGAAATCCAACTGTGTATCAACAGATGAGTGAGTAAGCAAAATGTCATGTATACACACATGACATACATGACATATGATGTACAATGACATATACATACATGATATACATACAATGAAATATTATTTGTCTTTACAAAGGAAGGAAATTCCGACATATACAGTCATCCCTCACTATATCGTGGTTCACTTATTGCGCCTTCACGGTATTGTGGGTTTTAAAAATATATATATCTAATTCTGTATTGTGGAGTTTTCGCTATACTGCATGATTTTGCAGTATATATGTGTTTATATAATATTTATGATTTTCATTATTTTTGCCTAAAAATTTAAAACCATGAGTTAACTCAAGCATATTAAAAGAATATTAAATTGAAATAAAATACAGAATGTATTTCATCAGCGGAAGAATACCATACTGTACACAATGGAAATGCAGTTCAGCGCTACCGCTTGTGCAAGTTTGCCAACATGAGATTGTACATGACACGCTATTGGCTGATGGAATGGAAGGTGACCAACCACAGTACTTTGCTCTGTATCCTGGGCACTGATTAACTCAGTGACTGCAGCATTGGTCTGTTTGCTCTCCCACGCAGTGCCCGTATGTTCAGAATCTCTCCTTGTCCACTTCACATCAAGTACCCACATAGAATTTTACATGTTGTTAAAATTACACAGGTTTGGGAGTATAGAAAGTGTTTAAGAGCATGTGAAGTGTTTATAAGAGTGTAGTAAAGGTTAATAAGAGAGTGGGAAAAGTTTATAGGCATGTGGGAAGGGTGGATAAAGCCTTAAAATTAGTATAAATAATAAAGTAAATACAGAACCACTGCTTCACAGGTTTTCACTTATCACAGGGGTCTCTGGAATGTAACTCCTGCGACAGGTGAAGGATCACTATAGTACGGATGAACCTGGAGCACACTGTGCTAAATGAAATTTTCAGTCACATAGACACAAACACTGCATGATTTTACTTAGCTGAGATACCCGGAGTAGTCAAACAGAAAGAGATAGGAAATACAAAGGTGGGTGTAAGTGGGAGGAGGAAGGGAAGAATGGAGTGGTATTGTCTAATGGGTATGGAGTTGCAGCTTTGCAAGGTACAACCCCGTGTTTTCCCGCAAATAAGACCTACATGGAAAATAATCAGCCCTAAAAACTAGAGATTAAAAATACCAGCCCCAATCAGTCTATCGTTGCCTTACCTGCCAACACTACTCTCTTGCTCTGTGGCTACTCTGTAAGGCAGGTAAGGCAGGGATAGGCTGATTGGGGCTGGTATTTTTTACCTCTAGCTTTAATGGCTGATTATTTTCCACTTAGGTCTTATTTTTAGGAAAAGAGGGTCATTTCTAGAAATGAGTGATAGTGACGGTTACACAATCACATGAGTCTACTTAATGTTACTGGACTTAAAAGTGGTTAAGACACTAGAGTTCATATGTATTTTGTCAGGATAATTTTTAAAAATTTATTTAAGAAGTATATATTTCAGTTTGAAGGTTTGGTTTTCTTTCCCCTAGGAATAATGTGAGGGAAAAGGGAACCTTATGCCCACCTATCCAACTTTCATACCAAGTGGGATCATCACTTTGTCCCTCAGAAGCTTGGTTTCTACAATTTAAGTTCTATAAAGGTTCAGGGACTGTAGTCTGAGTTCTGTAAAGCATAGTTATTTATAAAACCAGTACATAAATGAAAATTTCAAATACAGTGCCTGGCTAATGAGGAGAAATGAGCATTTCAGTACCCAATCCAAACACAGAAGATGATGTCCTATAAATTGCTGTGATTGGTTTAAAATCTAAGCACAATTTGAATCGTCATTTTCTAACATGAATATGTTAATGTTCAGCCTCATTTATTTTCATGAGAATATTTTAGAGCTTCCGCAAACAAATTTGAATGGTAAATTCCTCCCTGAATTGTTAACATAAAACATGAGAGGGTCAGACCCTTCCAGAAGCAGATTATATAACATCTAAAAGAAAGCTCTCCCTTATAATAACCTTTTTTCCTGGGCTACCTCAAAACTTCACATTTCTTTAACAAAGAAATCCAAGCATTGATCAAAATGTATAGTGTGCATATTTAAATTTTTTAAAGAGTCTTTTTAGGGTAAAAGGCATTGCCAAAGCTGATGGGTGTTTGAAGACAGACTATTCTGAGAGGAATTAGTGGCCATGTCTTATTGTTATATATAGTTTAATTTAAACAGTCACCTTATCTTTTAATAACACCTCAGTGGTCAGCCATTAATGGCAATTTCTGTGTAATAAAAATACCATGGAGTGTCTTCAATCATCTCATTCATCAAATCTGGCTCTGCACGACTTCTGGGTTTTCCCAAAGTTAAAAATGATCGTGATAAGCTTTTTAATTAATTCAAGACACAGAAGCTGCTATGACAGTGCAGCTAAAGACACCATGAAGTTCTAGAACTGCTTCAGAAAGTAGCAGGAATAATAGGATAAGTGTTTTTGAAGTGTGTGTGGGAGGGAGGACATTTTGAGGAGGATTAATGGTAATACATCTTTTACTGTAATGATTTTTTAAACTTAGGCATTCATCACATTTTGCGATCAAACCACATATGCCCACTGATCTTCAAGACAGTACAGTTGTGAGATTAAAGAGTTAAGAGATTCACAAGATATAGATGATCTGAGTTGTTATTAATGGCTGGTCACATGGCTTTTGGCAGGCCAAGTGGTAACACTGGCTTCCAGGAGAGAGGATGTTTTGGAAAATGATAATGTATGTGACTATCTGTTCCAGTCCATCCTGTGTTGGCAGAGCCTCCATCCTAGTCAGTTTCCTTTGGTTTGGTTTAACTTATTTTTTTGTATTGTCAGTTCAAGTTCTTTCCTAGACACTGGGAAGAGTTTTCATTTTTTGCCAGGATCAGATGAGATTTTACTGCAAAACCTCAAACCATATTAAATTTGATCAGTCTGAAATATGCCATTGACTTTGAGCTCCAGGGATCGGTTTAAATGTTGCCTATTGGCCCAAAAATTTTCTTAAAGGAAATAGACAATTTTTCAGTCCCCAAATTGCCAGACCAAAGTGAATAAATCTTTATGAAGCTGCTGTTTAGAGTTCCTTTCAATAACTCTAAGATTTCTTTTACTCCAAGACACAGAGTCTTTAGTTACAAAATCTCCAACAGAAACTGTAATCAAATCTAGACTAAAGAATTGAAAATGTGATAGTTGTAGGTTATTGTAGTAATGTCCTTCTCCTTATAGCCCAAGTTTATAGACTATATGGAAGAGAATCCAGGCAGCCAACACTAGATTGATCATCTCCCTAGTTTATCCATTAATTTAAGCTCAACTGTACAACAGCTTGACAGAGTGGATAGGAATAATCGTAAATAGGTATGAAGCCCATCACTTGGGATAAAACCATGAGACTGTAGAAATGATAAGAAGCTATATGATAGTGGTAACATTTCTGATACTTTTCCCTTTGAGAAGATAAGCACAACTTCAGTATTGTAAAGATCAAAGAGGCATTCAGTAAGACAGGTCTTTGCAGGAACTGCAACAGTTGGACATGTTTCATTAATTCTCTAAAATCTTAAATTCTTCAACTGTGATGTTTCATATCATTTAAGGTGATTAAAATATTTGTAATACTAAATATGTGATATATGTGTGAATGTGAAATGTCTCAGCATAAATCATATGTATACGTATAGATAAGGTGTAATCAAAAATCATGGTGAATGTTTCAACTTTTAAAAAGTATTATAGTAAAAGTTACATTGCCATGAATCATCCTCAATATACTACTCCTCATTCCCACACACCCCATCTTTCTCACTACTTTCTGAAGCAGTTCTGGAAGTCCTCTTTCAAGAGTGTCTTTACAAGGTGTGATAAAAAATATGGCGACTGTTGCCACATGAAAGGCAGGCTTGTAAAACCATTACAATGTGTCCTCATCTACCTCATGCACTGAATGTGGCACCATTTGACTTCTGGCGCTTCCTTCGAACTCAAAATAACCATGAAAGGTAAATGTTTTAAATCTATTCAGGACATTGAGACAGCCATGACACTCGCTAAAGAGTCTCAGGAAGGAAGACTTCCAGAACTGCTGCAGAAAGTTGTAAGAACAATGGGATGACTGTGTTGGAAGCAAGGAGAAGTATTTCAAGGGGATTAATGGAAGTGTATCTTTGATACCTTTTATTTGTTCTGCTTCCCTTATTTCTCTTGTTGGAACTTTAAATATGATGTTGAAGAGCTAGTAAAAGCAGCTGTCTTTACTGCTCTTGATCTTAGGGGGAAACTGTCAGTCTTTTATGACTGATTATGTTAGCTATGTATTTTCCATAAATGCTCTTTACCATGAAAGAAGTTTCTTTCTAGTCATATTTTTCCTCAATATTTTTATTAAGGAAATGTGTTAAATCTTGTGAAATGTCTCTCTGCATCATTTAAGGTGATAATTTTTCTTTATTCTATCAATATGATATGTATTTTCCATGATTGATTTTGGTTTCCATGTTGAAAAATTCTTGTTTTCCTGGCATGATCACACTTGGACATTCAGTGTGCTGTCTGCAAATGTAGCTTGGTGTCTATGTCTGAACTGGGTATCCATTTTCCTAAGGATCATTGGTCTGTAGTTTTTTTTCTTCCATCCAAGTACTGACCAGGCCCAACACTATTTAGCTTCAGAGATCATATGAAATCAGATGCATTCAGGGTGGTATGGCCTTAGACTGTAGGGTTTTTTTATTTGTGGATATGCAATATATTGCATGATTTTGGAGTTGGGATAATTCTGGTCTTATATTATGTATTAGGCATATTAATTTCTCTTCTATTTTTATTATCAAAGAAATATTGATGTTAATTCTTGATTAAAATCACTTCACTAAATTCATTTAATTCCATAGTGAAATCATCTTGCTCTACCCTTTTGTTGGTTGAGAAATTTTTCATTCAATCTCTATCTGTTGTTGGTCCTCAGATTTTCTAGTTCTTCCTTCTTGATTAACTTTTGATAGTTTTCTGACTTTCTATTCCTTATTTCTGTCCATTATTAAAACTGACATATTGGAGCACCCATTTAATATTGTAGAACTATCTATTTCTCCCTTCATATAGCTTGGGTTCTATACTATATGGTGCATAGATGTTTATAATTATTATGTTTTCTTGATAAATTGGCCCTTTCTCAGTGTACATTATCCTTATTTTCCTCATGTAACAATATTTTCCTTAAAATCTACGTTGGCTGATGGTGGCATAGCTACCCCAGTTTTCTCTTAAGTACTCATTGTATGAAATATACTTCTACAAATATTTCACTTTCAACTTACTTATGTCTTTAAATGTAAAGTTGGTCTCATCAACAGCACATAGCTCTGCAACTATGAGAGATTCTTTTAAAGTATCATTCTGTCAGTCACTATTTTTAATTGATGAATTTAATCTATTTATTTTTTCTTTTGACTGAGCCATAGTTTACTTTTTCTTTGTGAAAAGCTAGGCTTTTAAAATGCTGCAAATAAATGTGGAAACAATATTCTTTTCCCAGAGTACTTGCTCTCAATGTTGCTTGGTGGATACTGCAGTAACCTGTGTAGCAATTTTTCCAAACTGCATTTCAAAGGCTGTTTTCCTCAATAGATTAAATATTTAAATGTAAGGCACGCCATTGTAAAACATTTTAAAATATAGGATGCGTACACGACATTGGTCTTGACATTGAATTTTTAAATATGGCAACAAAGAAACACAAAAGTAAAGGCAAGTGGGCTACATCAAACTAAATAGCTTCGGCACAGCAGTGGAAAACGTCAACAAAATGAGAAAGCAAGCCCCAGAATGGGAAAAAAAATGGTAAACCATACATGCCACAGGGAGTAATATCCAACATACATAAAGAATTCCTATGACTACATAGTGAGAAAATAAATAACCAATTAAGAAATGAGCAAAAATTAAATAGACAAATTCTATGGGAGACGTACAAATGGACAGCAGGTTTATGACCAGGGAAATGCAAATGAAAACCACAATGAGGAATCACCTTGCTTATCCTACCTTAGTAATATATATTAAAGGTATTTTCAAAAAAAAAAAAGAAAGCCATTATCATTTTCATTTAATTTAACAACCATATAACAGTTGGTTTCAAAATGTGTATCCCATTCTTTTTCTCAAAATTATATAAATACAAATCTTTAGTGAATACTAAATCTGGTAGAGAAGATTCTTTTTTTTTCACATGCTGAATGTGCTCTGGTTTGCAAGGAACTGAATAATTAACCCTAAAGTTTTATGTCTGTGCCCTAACATACACGAGTGGGACTTAACTTGCAATAAAGGATCTTCACAAACATAATTAAGTCATGGCAAGATTATTACAGATTAGGTTGGTGGCTTTAACACCAGTGAAAAATATCTTTATAAAAAGTGGAGAAGTCTTCAACACACTGAGGAAAGGGGTATATTTTAGAATTATGCCACCAGAAGCCAAGGATGCTTCAAATTACCAGAAGCTAAAACAGTCAAGGATTCTGCCTGGGAGACTTGAGAGGGAGTATGGTTCTACTGACACACTAAATTCATCTTCTGACACTCATAACTGTGAGAAGTTTTCTGCTGTTTTGAGGGATATACTTATTAAATAAAATATCTGAAACTTATAATCTTTATAATCTCTTCTCCTAATTTATGTGATTCCAGAGCTCTTCATGTTGTAGAAGAGAAGGAAAAGAATGAAAGAAGTTAGATCTATCTCAAATTTAATAAGAGTTTCTTAAAAAGAAAACTTAAAGCCTATTTAGTGAAATGTCCACACTTTTCTAATTACAACTGTGTCTACAGATATCATACTCAGGTTATTTCATCACTTATATTGAATAGATTATCAATACATCTAGGTATCTATAACACCTCCCCCTAATAGCCTGTATATTCTCAAATACTTAGGGAAAGAAATCAATCAAAATGTAAAATATTTAATCAGTACATTTGCTTAAAACTGTAGTCCATTTGTGGCACCTATATTAGCAACACCAAGGGCATTTGAGAAGTTGGTTAGAAATCTGTGTCTGAGCAAGCCCTCCAGGCAATTCTGATGCTAGTAAAATAGGGAACTGAAGATCGTCCCAGGTTGATGAAGAGTTCTGTACAAATTATGCATTATGGAACTCTGGAAATAACCACAGAATGGGTGCAGAGATTTACCAGTCCCACTGTGAAGGAGCTCTGAGCTCAACCTCCACTAATACTGACTTCCATAAACCCCTACTCTGGCTTGGGACCAAGGCACCTTTGGAGGCTCCCGAAATTAGTGTCTGTTCAGAGTCATTCTTCAGTAATTTTTGCATAGGTATGATTGCTTTCTTTTCCCCAATGCACAGCTCACATGGAAAATGGTGTCAGAGCAGGGACTCAGCATTGGTTTCTGCTGATAGCAGATGGGGCTTTAGCCAAGTTGGCCTTAGTTGTGTAGATGATCGTGATAGTTTCAGTGATTCTACACTTCAAATCTTTGAGGTTTTAAAATATAGTTTCACATGAACATTTCTTATTTATATTCTAATATGTGAAGCCACTTTCCCCCAAATGATTTGTTGTTCAGATTTTCTTCCCTTTTTAGCTTGCTTCATCTAGAAAGTACTTTTCTGAAACTGGCTGCTGTCCAACATCTGTTTCTGAAGGGAAACTACAGAAATCCATCAAAACACATTCACTTGATTCCTGTGGGGTTTTGGGTGGGGAATAAATTTAAACTTTGTGTGAACCTTATGAGGATAAAATAAGCGAGGACAGAAGAATAAAATATTAGGTTGGGACTGTAGAAAACCAAAACCATTAGGTTTATATCCTGAGGTTTTCTTCTAGGATAACAATATGACTGGTCAAAAAGGACTTGATCTACTATACAACTTCTCTTTCATTGCAGATATTGTATAGGATCTTTATTATATTATTGGTAGCTTGAAGTATCACTTATATCTTCCTTTTGCCTCTTTGGGCAGGGAGAGCAACAGATGCAATGCCATTTTAGGGCATGGTTTCCAAAATAGACTTTCTTTCCTTCCCAGTCCATGCTTAGTGCCCAGTGGGGCAAAATAGAACAGAAGCTGAATATCAACATGTTACATAAAAGTGTGACAAACTGGACAGCGAAGTTACAGAACATTCTATTAGAGCTGTGTAGTACAAATTTCTCTTCCTGTATTCACACTCAATTCTCAGTCCTGCTGCTCTCCTGCTAAGACCACATGTAAGGGAATCGTGTATCTAAAGAAGTGAAAGATTGGAAATAAATAAATCTATTACTTAGTGCTTGACAAAGTGCTTGCATATTCCCTTCCAAAGGTTTAAACATAACTGATACTTACTCATGTATTGTAGCAAGCTCCAAGTCCACAGGAAAAAGGAAGCACTTCATATTTTTCATGTCATCAGTTTATGTAGCAAATTTTAAGACCCTTATTTTATTGAACCCATGGTGTTATTGTTTGTAAAAGTTACCATTGTTACATGCCATGAAGCAGAAAAAAGCCACCAAATAAATCATACTTTTTATCTATTGAATGAGCTTTTTAAAATATATTTAGATCTAGATTCTATCATATATAATTCTGATGCTTACAGTTCAAGAAGCATTTAGAGAAATGCTGCTATACTTTGGATACAGTTTGAGTTTATCTTTCAAGGATTCTGGTGTTGGAAGCTGCCTCGCAGGGTGGCAGTGTTGGGATATGGTAGGATCTTTGAAAAGGGGGACCTAGTATGATGTCCTTAGGTCAACTGGGGTGTGACTAGAGGACCACAGTTATTCTTTGGCTTCTTGTCTTGCAATGTAGTCTCTTCCTCTTGCACATCCTCCTACAATGATTGTTCTTGCTCTTAGGTTCTCATCAGAAATTGTACAAAAAGGACTGCCTGACCTTGATCTTTCAGCCTAAATAAACCTCACCTCTTTGTAAGTACCCACACCCCAGGTATGTCATTATATGAGAGGTGATAAAATACAGTGATAGATTAAATTAAAAAGCAACGATTACAGCAACTGACACATTGAAATCAACCCCCTTCAAAACTCTCCATCTCACTGCAAACACCTTTATCCTATTGTTCTTGCCACTTTCTCAAGCAGTTCTAGAAGTCCACTTTTTATTTTAAAGAGAATAACAAAGTAAAAATAAAACAACACAAAAGCAATAAAAATGATACAGGGTTTCAAAACAAAATGATAGGAATTAACAGTGGTTGTTATATTTCCTATTGTTTTCTTCAACAAAGTAGTCCTCTTTTGTGAGTGTCTTTAGTGATTTTGTTTTGGTTACCTGTTGCTCTATCTATAGTGACAGGTCCCAAGAATGAGATGCCCATGGATGTAAAGAAAAGTAAGAGAGACAAGAAAAACAAGAGAGGCAAAAGCCTGGGATCAGGGGGATTACAGGCTCTCGGACTGCAGTCCCTATTACCAATCTCAGTTATGTTTTACTGAGCCTGAACCAAAGGCCTGAATCATGCAAGTGGGTGGGTACCAAACATTTAAGTAATTAAAGTTTATCCTTCTCCAATTCTTCCTTTTATGCAGCTGGCAACAATCCCCACGTGGGCCTCCCACACCTAGCACCACGCTTACTCGGTGCAGCTGGGGATTATACACTGACTACCAGCTGTCTATCCACCCCTGGTCAATTTGATAATCATACACATTTCCTAATCCATGGATTCTTATCTTCAGGTGAAAGGTTTCAGTTTATTTTAATAAACAAATCATTATGTGTCCTCAGTGCTTTCTAATCAAAGAATGTCCTCCTCCACAGCTGCCTGAATTAGTTCAAACGGTTTACCTTTCATGGTCATTTTGACTTTGGGGAAAAGCCTAAGCCTCAATGTGCCCGGTCTGATGAATAAGATGAATGAACAAAACCTGCCATGTTTTTACAAGCCTTCCTGTTGGATGACACTTGGCAGCAGCACTCACGGTATCATTTATCATACCTCATAGAGACACTTATGAAAGAAGTCTTCCAGAAACGCTTCAGAAAGTGACAAGATGATGGCATAAGTATGTTTAAAGTGAGGCAGAGTATTTTGAGAAGAACTAATGGCAATGTGTTCTTTATTGTAATACATTTTAATTTAAATGTTCTCTATATATTCGACCAATACATCTGTTTACCATTTCTAAAACTTCCCGTTGAGAATTCCACTCCTATGAGTCAAGCTATTGATGTCTATGTTTTCTGCATAATATCATCCTTGGGGACACCAAAAGGTCTGGTTCTATATCATAAATTTTTCAAAGAGTGCTTCACTTTCGTTCCCAGGATATTCTTCCAAGTTACATAATATTCTGTCAAACTTTGTTGCTGGCATTAAGAAACCTATCAGAAGAGGTCACTGCAATGCTTTCCAGCAATTAAAATCAGTCTTAAATTATCTGTCAACCAAAATGTTCCAAGGTTCACCATCAGAAATAACAACAAAGTCACTAACTTAAAAATGCTGATTTATCAGCCTCCCAAAGTATGTCTACAGGATAAAACAAGAAGGAGTATCCTTTTTTGTTGTTGTTTGCCTTCAATTTTTATTGTCAAAAAATTTATTTTTAACTAATTTGATTGGTACACTTTCAACATACATGATGATCACATTCATCATAGGGAATTTGTACCTGTACATGATATGTCTTGATTCTGGTTTTTTCCCATCCTCCTTCCCTCCCTTCAATCCTTCTTCCCCTCCTTATTTACAAGAGCATTGCTTCCTTTTCTTAAACTTCTGTTCTCTTTTTTCCCTTTCTCTTCCTTCTCTTCCTCTTCCCTTCTCCCTTGTTCCTCTTCCCATTTGAACATTTTCTTCCTACTTCCCAATATATATCATCCATTTTTGTCCTTATTTACTCTTTTGGTTTCTCACAACACAGACATAGTGTGATATTTAAACATGTGTCAAATTTATTTCATTTAAAAGTATGGTCTCACTCATAAGTGAAATAAATCAGATGCACACATGCAAACATCGTATTGCCTCCTTAGTATAAAAACCTGAAAGAGTAAATAAAATCTGAAAAGTACAATAGATATTGTGAAAGAGAAAGAAACTGCTCAAATAGGAAAGAACAACTGAGATGAGGGAAAAGAAAAAAGAAAGAAGGGAAAACAATGTATATTTATATGCATAAGATAGCTAATTGTACTACTAATTTCTATTGCTCTATTGAAAGGAACAGTTAATGTGTAATTGTTTGATCAATCTTACATGCCTACATCTGGTTATCTGAGTAACCACTTTGAAGATAACAATATATAATATCACAATCATTGTTAATTTCCTATCATCTTGTTTTGAAATTCTGTGTCATTTTTATTGTTTTTATGTTGTTTTGTTTATGCATTTGTATTTCTTATTTTCTCTTTAAAATTAAAAAGAAAAAACATATATGTATATACAAAGATAGCTGGGGTAAGTGTATTGCTTATATCTATCGGTTTATTGAAAGGAACACTTAATGCTTATTTTTTTTCTCTTGGCCAATTTTGCAAGCTTATATCTGGTAATCAGAACAACTAATTTGAAGACAACACTATGCAATGTAATAACCATTGCTGAATTGCTACCATCTTATTTAATGAAGCTCTGTGTCATTTCTAATGTTCCTTATTACTTATTATTGTCTTTAATTGTTTGACCAATCTTGCATACTTACATCTGGCAACCTGAGTAACTTTGCTGAAGATAACAATATGTAACATAACAACCATTGTTAATTCGTATCGTCTTGTTTCGAAATCCTGTATCATGTTTGTTTTGTATTGTTTTTGTCTTCATTGTTATTTCACTATTTTTTCTCTTTAAAATAAAAAATAAAAATAAAATAAAATAAAAAATAAAATTATAGTCTCAAGGTGCATTCACTGACCTAGAAATTTATCACGGTTATCTTCTTTATGCTGGAGTGGTGCTCCATTGTATTTTTTAAAAAACACGTTTTCCTTATCTATTCCTCCATTGATTGACTCTTGAGCTGTTTCCAAAATTTAGCTATTACAAATTGGGCTGCTATACACATGGCTGTGCATATGTCACTGTAGAATGACACTTTCAACTTCTTCAGGAAGATACCAAGAAGGGGAATAGGTGAGCAAATAGTAGCTCTAGTTTTAGTTTTTTGAGGAATCTCCATACTGTCTCCATAGTTACAATCACCAATTTATACTCCCAACAGTGGAGAAGGATTCCTTTTTCCTCATATCCCCACCCGCATTTGTACTGGTTGATTTCTTGACAACAGCAATTCTTTCTGGAGGCAGAATCTCAGTGCTGTTTTAATTTTCATTTCTCAAATGACCAGTGATATTTAACATTTTCTCATATATTTATTTCCTGCTTGTACTTCTTAATCTGAGAAGTGTCTATTTCAGAGGCCCATTTTCTAGTAGGTCTATTGAATTTGAGGGGTCTGATTTTTTGAGTTCTTTATATATTCTAGATATCAGTCCTTTGTTTGAGGAATAGTTGGTAAAAATACTGTTCCTGTTCTGTGAGTTGTCTCTTCACTCTGGTGGTAGTTTCTTTTGCTGTGCAAAAGTTTTTTTTTTTTTTTAATATGATGAAATCCCGGTGGTTGATCTTTTATAATATTGCCAGTGTGATTGGGATTTTGTTCACAAAGTCTGTGCCTACACCTATGTCTTAAAAAGTAACATCCTTGGAAGGTGGAGTAAAGTTCCTGTCCATCAATTACTGATGGCTTTTGTGCAGTTCACCTTACTTTCTCTCTCCCCATAAACACTAGAAGACTTTTTCTGTCATGAGAGAAATGTCTTTCTTGCTTCATGTTCTTTGAGAGCCCCTGCTCTGCCCATGAATTCTTCTATCCATTTGAGTTGCTATGCCCAGCACACTCATGCGCAGGCAATGCATAACAACCACATTATGACATCAACCAGATTAGCAGCAACTGTAAGACCTAAGAGAGAATTGGTTGGTTAGTCAGAAGAACTGAGGGCAGCTAAAATTTAGATGTTAAATTAGAAAAGTATGCACATTAGAATATGTGAAAGATAGATATTTGTTTTATCTCAGATTTCCTTAAGGGGAGGGATCATGATATAGGTACATTTTTATCCCTAGAACATAAAAGTGACTTGGATATTTTTCAAAGATCACAAAAATGTCATGAAATGTAATAATGCATATTATTAACAACTGTAACAAGCATAAGCCATCACTTTGCTAGACCGATAACAGAAAATATCAAGTGTTCATCCTAAATCATGTTTTTCTTTAAATAGGAATGTTGTTTTCCTGTAGAGGTCCTGAATTATGTATAGAAATTTATATGTACCACAAATGATATCCTCAAAATTAAGGCTGTGGCTTAGCAGAAAATTACATTTCATTAACATATAAAAGCTATCTAGTTAAATATAACTTTTTAAACAAGCATCTTATAAGGCTTTTGAACTTTGAAGCCTATTGGAAGGGAAACAATTTCTGTGGCTATTTCTCACTATTAAAGTCCACATATAACAACCCACCTCTTTTGGAAAACTTTGCCACAGAGAAGGCTCTCCAAATCTCTTATATAAATATTCAATAGTTCTCTTTATTTTTTCTTAGTAATACGGTCTTCTTTATACTCTGATAAACCAGCCTTTGTCACTGAGTATGCTGAGCAAATGAATTGTCAAAGTCTCTGCCCATCCCATCCTGAAATAAGTTATTTCCACACCGAACCTCCTGTAAATGTAAATGTTAATTTACTAAAAGTGCTTTGTGCAATGAAAGCATTCTAAATTCCCATAATAATAAGTCAGGGACCAGGAAGGGGCAGAAATAATGCTATTAAGGGGAAAAGAAAACTTTAGCATAAAGAAATATTAATTAGCAGTAGAAGATTAACTGCAAAGAAAAATGAAAATATTTATAAAGAATAAGTGGATATAAGAAGCAGACATCAACTCTAGTGCTGTGGGTACAAACTCAAGAAGAAACAGATTTGGTAGAGGACCAGCACCCTCCTCCACCCCCAAGCTTCCCACCTGCTAGGGTACCTGTGGGACACATAGGAAGCACGTATCATTGAAAGCTGCCAGGTTCTGATATCTCCCTTGTCAAGGAGATGACCCTACGGCAGCTGCATCATAAGATCATGAGGGAAAACATCAGAATAAGAAAGAGAAGTCCCTTTTTGCGTTGTCCTGGGAGCAGTATTTGATAAGACTTAAAACTGTACTAGCCAGCTAAGGGCAAAGTTTACAGGCTCCAGCACTTCAAAGCAGATCAAAAAGAGTGAGTTTGGAGCTCAGCCAATAAATTAACAGCTGGCATAATAAACTGACCCATATTCTGAGCTTAGAGCTGCCCAACATCTTGTACCTAAGGACTGAGGGTGGCAGTGGGAGCAGGGGTCAAGTGGAAGGTACAACTGTATAGATCATCGTCACTGCAGATTAATAATACCTACTTTCACCTGGGCCTACGTCGCCCAGGATGTTGTCATGTTTTTTCACCATTTCTTAAAATATCCATCTTCAGATGATCTCCTGCTGTCCCCATTCCATCAGCAGGCCGCTCATTCATCCTCATGTGCTTAGTACATACACAGGAGTATCCACAGGCCGCCCCTCTCCTTCCCTGCTCTCAGGGAAGTGATCTTCCTTTAAGGCATTAAGAGTGTGATCTTCCTTTAAGGCATCATCCTGCCACCTGTCCTCTGGACCCCGTTGCTCCCCCCGACCTCTGTGGACTGCATTCTACCAGCTTCATCCTTGTCGTCCTTTGCTGTAGAATTGCTTAAATTGTAGTCTTTCTAAATCTGACATCAAACACACTTGGGCACTTGATTCAAAACATTCCAGTGTCTCATCTCAAATCTATTAAATCAGCAACTCCACCCACTGGAATTCAGGAGTTTCTTTTGTCTAAGTGTCCCAGATGAGATGAACGCATACTACATTTTTAAAACCAATGATGCGCTCTCTTTATTTTTTAGCATGTTTGCCTCTCAACCATTAAAAAGAAATTACTCTTGAAGTTTCCCTCTTCTGACATCCTTTCAAGCTTCCCTCTCCTTTGCACAGTGATCTCTGAAAATACTGTTGGGAGTGATTTGCACGGTAGACCTGGAAGCATTGTCTGCTTTCCATTTTCCAGAAACACTAGAGATGTTTCTCTCAGGTCATCGTGACTTCTTTGTGTTACAGTCAGAACATTTTCAACTCCCGTAATTTGATTTCTTCAATGTTTGACACCCATCCTTCTCTTCTCTGAGTTTCTTTTTCTCTTTCTTCTCTGTGCTTTTGAAACCCAGTCATTTATCTCTTTCCCAGGTTTATCTGCCTCTTTTAAATATTAGTGTAGCCACAGTTTTACATCTGATAATTTCCTTCTCTTCCTCATGCATTTTCCTTCCTACTTCATTGCATAATTAGTAATCTCTTGAACTTTGATGTCTTTACCTACCATTTCCATGATAAATCAAGCCAACATCTACTTCCTGAAGCTGATACTCATAATAAATCAAGCTATGGACTGGGCAGATTTACCTAGCTGTTCCACAAACATTTTTGACTCGCTGAGTTCAGTTTTTGGCATATACACCCCCATTCAAGATCCAATTTTCTTTCTTCCACTTTTGTGAATAATGCTGTACTACAGTCCCTCCAGATGTTAAAATGATCGTGATTTCCTTCTATTTCCCCATCCCACATCCAGGACTCAGCAAGCTGTGAATCTACTTTTATCTTTTAAAGCTCTTTTATCTACTTCTCTTTTCCATTACCACAATTTTACTTGAGGGTACTATTAGCTGTCCTTTGTGTTACATGGAAGTCTACTAAATTTTCTTGCTCCCAAAGCTTGCTCCTCTACTAATCTTTTTTCCACATTGCCAACAAAATATTTCTAAAGTAGTGAATGGTATATGCACATCCTTATTATTCAAATCCTATTTCTGTTTAGAAACAGGATTTACCTTTGTTGCTATATGCTAGCAACAAAGATAAAATTGTTTAAAACATACAATTTAAAATATCAAATTAAAAATAAATCATCAGATTCATGTGCATTATCTCTACACAGAAAAACAGTGAACTATTATGTAGAAAAAATAAGCACCTAAATAAAGTGAGCATATACCGTATTAATGGATTGAAAGTCTCAATACTGTATATAATCATCATGTCTCCCCAAATTGTTCCATATATTCATGTGTTCCCAATCAATATCTCAAGAATTATTTTGTGAAAAAGGTAAGTTGTTTCTAAACTTTTGGAATCAGACTGAAAATTAGTCAAAATAATCTTGAAGCATATGTACAGATGAATTGTTCTATTTTTAATCATGACTTGTAAAGCTACAATAAGTCAGTGGAATGTTAATTGAAGGGCAGAAAGGTATATAGAGATTGTTTAGAGCTGTAATCTTTTTGTTGTTGTTTGATTTTTTGGTACTAGGAATTGAACTCAGGACCTTGAGCTCTCCAGGCAAGCATTTGTGCCACTGAGCTATCTCCCTGGCCCAGAGCTAAAATCGTTTCAATTTTTCTCATTCTTAATATTTAAAACTGTGTTAGCTTTCCACTGCTGTGACACAAACCCTAAAGTAAACAATTTAAAGGGCAAAAGGTTTGTTTTTTTCTCACAGTTTCAGAAGTTTCCATCAGTGGAGGTTGGCTCTGTTGCTTTGGGCCTGTGGCAGCACTCAACACTATGGCAGGAGCACATGGCAGATGAGAAAACAGTGGAGGAAAGGGTTGGGGCTCCGTATCTATTTCAAGGGCACACCCCCCAATGTCCTAAAGTCTTTCCACTGAGCCCCACTTACACTTCCACCACTTTCCCACGCCAGGCTGCTGGCCAAACCTTTACCATAGGGAACTTTGTGGGACATGGAAGAACTAAATTGTAATAACAATTTCTTCATCTTCCCTTCCCTATTTTCTTTATCAAACCTTATAAATTATATTCATCTTTTTTAAGCCCTAACTTCTGGTTTGTTACTTTTCTGTCTTGTACATTTATTCTGTGGAAGAATTCTTGTTCGAAATATATCAAAAGCCAAATATGTTAATAGTCTGCAGTGTTCATTCCACCTCTGTGAACAAACAGGCTTGCTAACCACAAGATGTAACCAGAGGTACAAGCTGTACCTGGCTTGTTTTGGTGTCCAGTTTGTTCCCATATTTGTAAAGTTCCACTCCCTCACAAAAGACCCCCACCCTACAGGATAAATGGTATAAGAGTAACTTCCTACGCTAGCTTGAGGGTCAGGTTTTGAGTGTGTAGCTCCTCTGAGCCTGCTGGCATAATAAAGCTTTCTTCCCTCCACTTCTCCATGAGCCGCTCAGTTTCTTCACCTCCTAAAATTGCTGTAATAATTTTTATAATGAAGCTAGAACAAGTGTTCATTTTCTGCAAACTTGAAACCGATACTCAGTCTCATCCTTTGTTCTCATCCTTTGGTGATATAAGCTGAGTAGTTTCTCCTAAACTTAGCTTTACCTGTATCCAAAAATTTTCTATATTTGATTTTAAGTATCATTTATTTTCAAATATTATTGAATCTCCATTTTATTGCTTAACTTATCCAAAGATAAGAAATATAGGGCTGGGGATACAGCTCAGTGGTATAAGCTCCTGCCTGGCAAGCACAAGGTCCTGAGTTCGATTCCCAGTATAAAAAGAAAACAGAAATATAATATATTTAGAAATATATTATAAACCTTTTCCTAAATATTTGGGGATTATCAAGTTACCCTTTGTTACTGATTTCTACCTTACAATGCAGCAGTGAGAGATCCTATGAATGTGTTAAAGTTTTTCTAATTTAGGAGAAATTGCTTTATGACCCAGGACATCATCAAAAATATTAAAAGTGCACATTAACTTCAAAGCAGGATGCACAGATTTCTCATAAGAAATGATGGAAGCTAGAAGATAATGTAATGATATCTTTAATGATAAAAATGCCAATTAAAATCTCTACCAAGTGAAAATATACTGTATTTTTAATAATTTATAATTGTCTGTGGCTTCCAGCAATTTGACTGTGATATTTGAATTGTGCTTGTCCTGGTAGGGCTTTCTACCTTTCTTAAGTAATCTGCTTGCCATTTTTTATTAAGTTTCAAAATTTGTCAAAATGTATCTCTTGAAATATTGCTTCTTCCCCATCCTCTATCTCCTCTTCTTCTGGAACTCCAATGTAATGCATGGTACACTTTCATGTAAACGTCTTCTAGAAGGTGTGCTTCTAGAAAAAGGAAATACAGCCTAAAGAAACAATGGTAAAGCCAAGAAATATTGATAAATAAAGGAACTGACAAACATTAGGGTACATATAAATAATAATTACTCTATAAAATATCATAATGATTATTTACTAGTCTCATGATTCTATACACATGTCAAAACCAAAGTAGGTAAATCATAATGTGTTTGGTCCAAGACAATATCATCTTTTTTTGATATCATCTTTAAGTCTTCTGATCTGTACTTCCCAGGTGAAGGATGAAGATATTGATTAATACTGAACTTGTCCAGAGTCCTGAGTGTCAGACAGATGAGAAATGTCCCCCTCTCATATTTTCCCTGCTGGCTGGAGAGGGGGAGGTGGCTTAGCCAGCAGCTGTCTGCTCCTCTGGCTTGCTTCCCTTTGCTCAAACACGCATCCTAATGGACTGAGACAGTTTGCTTTATTGTTCTCTCCAGCTACCTTGTGGTGTCCACTCTGGCCATCAAACCACCATTCTCTATTCTAACATGAGTGCAGCCAGTCAGGTCGCATAATATCCCTTTCCCACTGCCACCACTTTAGACAATGCCACTGCACTTTTTGGGAATGCAGAGGGCACCCTGGAGTGGCTAAGATCTGGGTCTCTTAATTTGCACACTTAACATTTATAGCAAACTTTCCCGAAGCTTTCCTGGCTTCAGTCTTCACCTTCATGGAAACAGGGCTGTTTCACCTTCACTGAAACTGCTACATAAGTAGCACTTCCCAGGCACTCTTGGGGTTGTAACCTATGGAGGCTTGCTCCTGTTTATTGATCCCCACCCCTGCCACTCCATGATGCAACCCTATTGGCTCTATTAAAACAAAGACACCTGTTGGCATTTCTGTAACCCTGGTCATGATTTATTTCTGAGATAGTGTGGACAGAATGATTTGTTTCCAAAGAAGGATGAATAAACACTCACAGCTGTTAACATCAAAGAGTTCCAGAGACCAACAGCTATTGAAGACCAGTGGTAGAGACTGCCACCCCATACAGTTGATCTATAGTGTCCAGCACAAACTGGCATCCAATGGTCATGGCCAACAGCATCAGTAGCCAGCAGCTGGTTGGGTCAACTGTTGGCATCCAGCATCACCTGGTGTCACCTGGAGACATCAGGCAGTTAGCAGAGCGGTGTACTTTGCTAAGTCATGATTTTCACCTGAATTGAGCAAAAGAACTCAAGAATGACTGGCAACAAGTGTATGTAAAAAAAAAATTTAAAGCTATTCATTGAAAGACAAAATATAAAACATAAAACTTCCAATATATTACCAGACCACATGAATTTTTACAAGAAGCACTGTGCTAAAATTTTGAAAGGATGAAAAGGGAAAAATAGGACAAAAATCACAAAATATGATGGCAAAAATTAGACCTGAAAGGGGCTGGGGATATAGCTCAGTGGAATAAGCGCTTGCCTAGCAAGCGCAGGGTCCTGAGTTCAATCCCCAGTACCGAAAAAAAAAAAAAAAAAAAAAAAAAAAAAAAAAAAACAACCTACCAAATATTCCTGCCTAGCAAGCGCAGGGTCCTGAGTTCAATCCCCAGTACTGCCAAAAAAAAAAAAAAAAAAAAACCAAAGACCTGAATGTGTCAGTGCTGATGAACCTGCTGGCTGAACAAAAGTTATGTTTCAATTAAATGAAATTCAGCAACACTGAGGCACACTTAAAACATGAAGAGACCAAAATATTAATTGCAAAAGGAAGGAAACATAAATGCCAAGAATGCAGTGATAAGGAACAAGTTCGGGTACGGAGGTGACCAATTTTTTTTAAAGCCTGGATAGTAATTATTTTAAGCTTTGCAGCATCTCTGTCACAACTACTGAGGTCTTCTATTGCTGTAAGGACGCACCCATGTGTGAGTAAGTTAGTATGGCTGTGTTCTTACAACAACTTATTCAACAGGTGTCAGAGCTGGGAATGGGGGTGAATCTCTGTAATCTCAGCACTACAGGAGGCCAAGGCAAAAGGATTGCAAGTTCTATCCCAGCTTCAGCAACTTGGCAATGTGATGAGACCCTGTCTGAAAACAAAATATGAAATAAAAGGGCTGGAGATACAGGTTAGGGCAAAGGCCATAGGTTTAATTCCTAGCACCACAGAAAGCACAACAACAACAACAACAACAAAACGATGTTAGAATTTTTATGCTCTCGCCCATCATTACCACCATCATTTCTTTCCTTCTCTGCTTAAACTTGTTCTATACAAGGGAAAAATGAGGCCACAGCCTTAAGTGAGGGGCTTCATTAACAGAAGGTCCAGAGTTTATAAACAGAATGCCTGGAAACTGCAAGGTAGAACGTACAAGATCTTACAGCTACACGGTTGCCGCAGTGTTCTGTAGCCATCTTTATCATGAAAATGAAATAAAGGATGGTCCATGCTGGTGTTAGTCAATTTCCAAACCTCACAGACCTCAGTAGAATGTATGACTTATTAGTTAAGAAATGATGAGGATATATCAGTCATCATTTAATATTTAGCATTATAATGACACATGGTAGCATAGTATCTGATATTCCTTATCATCATAGCTTTGTGATAATGCTTATCACGAGGTGACACACATCCGGAGTTTTCTCCATCTAGGAAAGATGCAGAGGTTGAAAGCCAGTGATCCCACCCACAAATGTGTTTTGGCTGATTCATCCTGCTCTCAAAAGTTTAGATTACTGGACAAGTTCAAAACTAGAGCATTTCATACTATACAAATGTATTATTATTGCTTGTGTATTTACCATTATTGTTATTTTTGTCCTGTTGACAATAATCCTAGGCCCCTGTGTAGAAAGTTACTCTAACACTAAGTCTTAAATGTATTTCCTACTTCTTTGGAAAAATGGAAGATCTGAAAATATGATTTCCACCACTCAGAAACCAGCTGAGACTTCCAGGCCACTCCCTTACAATGATCATGCTGTTTCCATATGTGATGCTTCTTCTTTTTCTTATCTATTCTATTTTTAATCACTTAAATTATTGTCTGGTCCCTACAGGCATTTGTCTGTAATCCTTGCTTTGGAGGCTTTTCACCAGAATTTTTTTTTAACCTATGAATTTATTTCAAAACACTTGGAGCTGGGTGTGGTGGCACACGCCTGTAATCCCAGCACATGGGAGGCTGAAGCAGGAGGACAGTTGCAAGTTTGAGACCAGCCTGGGCTACAAAGTGTGCTCAAGGCCAGCCTGAACTGCATAGCAAGACCTTGTTTCAAAAAGACAATAAGTAAATAAATCAATAAATAAAGCACCTGGAAAAATATTAACTAATACTGAAATAAAATTCAGCAATGTAGGAATACCCAAGAAGAAAGTGCCACACAAGATATTATAAGTAGGTAAAAATACAATAACATCCAGGAAATGTCAGTTTACTGGTTACAACACTGACATGAACACTTCATATGGGTTAAGGTTTTATACTCTCAGAATTATGTTATTTCCTTCCCACTCCATAGGTAAGAAGTAAAGCCTAAAATTGAGTAACTTTTCCAAAGTGGCATACCTGGGTTTAATCATTATAAGGTAAATTTAAGAAACACCCCGATATTTTAGTTTCTACTCTAAGACTCTTATTGCAAAGAGATTGGTGATGAGTTTGCAGTTGCCGGTGTCATTTGCTTTGTGGGTCATAATGAGTCTTCCTGAACCTTCAAACTGATCCTGCTTATCTCACCTAAGTGAAGTGGTAATTTCTGAAGTAAAGAAGTAGATGTATGTTCCCATGTGTTCTTCATTTCAAGGCTTCCTTACAGATAACAGCAGCACTGTGATCCTTTTGGATCATCATTTCCCTTCTCCCACAAGATTTTCTCTCCTGTGAAAACTTCAAAGCTCTCAGAGATGCTCCTCATGTTGAAAGAGAACTAGAACATACTCCTGACACTGGTAGAGGTCAATCCTTTTGCCACACGGTGTCACTGTTGAGACAAAGGGAACATAGCCAGCATCCAGGTGGGTGGGTCTCTGCTGCAGGCAATGCTGTGCTTGGTGAGGAGTGCTTTGTAAGGGACCTGCAAGCACCACTGTCTTTCCTCACGTGCTGGTAGTCCTCTCTCAACCAGGAGGAGGAATCTCTCCTCGATATCACTTTCAACTATAATACTTGTATGCAGTGTAGACTTGGTCCCTAGACAAATTCAGTCTTATAGTTATGAGACTACTTGAGTTTACATAAAAAGCCATTTGTGTAAGATCTGCAGATACTCCCCAGAATAGTTTAATTTGGAGGGATTGTCAATCTCAGCCATGCAATTGCCCAGGGTCCCCTCTCCTCCTAACTCTCACTTTTTTCATCAACCTCAAAAGTGAAAGAACTCCAGCTGGATGTCCAATGACAATCTTGTGTTTTCATCCATGAGAGATTAACAATCCTTTATGGTAACAAAGACCTTGCTGCAAAAGCAAGCCTTAATTAAGATTTGGAAATCCTTCCTGTGCTTGGAGAATTACTATATGGATTAAGTCACCTTGTGTGGATTAAAGCAGCATGCTTGTTTTCCGGGACTTAGATGTGAACTGTGTAACACTTTCTCAGCAGCTCACAGCTAAGAGCATCATCTGTATATCACTTTTTGTTAAAAAAATAATGTGCATTAATTATTGCTTACCCTGAAGAGAGATGCATGCTAAGTAACAAATGATACCTGAAGTCCCTAATTCAGCAAAAGATAATTCTCTTATAACCCCACTACATACCAATACTTTTTTCTTATAAAAATATTATCTGGATCTTCAAGTGGAGCTTTGAGATGAAGATTTAAGAAAGTGCTGAAAATGAATATGAGGATCATGAAATAATCAGGCTGGAAATGACTTGCCATGCAAAATCAATTTATTTATCACAAAGTGCCAACACTGATATAAACCTGGATACTAAGGTTTTAGTTTAGGAAGGAACAACGCATACATTAACATCATTTGTTTTAAAGAAAAACAGATGACACTCATGCCACAGATTCACCACCACTGCTTTAGAGCAAGATGGGATGCTGTACTCATGAATACAGGTGACACCAAGTGACGAGTCACCATTGCTTGATTTCTGAGCACAGTTGCATTATTACCGTTGCTCACAGGAGCCCACTTGTTCTCTCCCATAGGTGTGTATGGAGATGCGTCTATGTTTAGTTTCTAACATCTTCCAGACGTTGTCAATCAGTTCTAGAGGTAACTGGTACTCAAGAAAATCACTCTTCGTTAGTAAAAAATGTTGATCAGTTTTCCCATGAATTAATACAAATGATCCCCGAGAGGCCATTTATCTTTAAAAAGGAGGGTATTGAAATACCCCCTCCCCATCCCCACCCTCATTTAGAATTATAGAAAAGTCTTATAGATCATCACATTCAGGCTTTTGACATTTTCATTTACAGATAAACAACCTCAGTGCCTTGGACAATTGATCTTTTTGTTTCTTTCTCTGTTTTGAGACAGGCACTCACTATGTAGTTTTAGGCTCACCTTGAACTCACTATGTGGCCCAGTCTGGCCTTGAACACATAGCAATCCTCCTGCCTCAGCCTTCTGAGTGCTGTGATTACAGGCGTGCAACACTACACCCAGCCAACATTAACCTTTTCTTCTGTTAAATGATGGGCTCCAAATGTTTAGACCTATTTGTTACTGTTATGAGGGAGAAACAAAAGCTAAAATTTTAGGCACTTTCTATTACCCTGAGCATCATTAGAATGAATTATCTATTGTCTTCTAAAATCCTCTTTGCCAGTTATTCCACAGCCAGAGGACTAATATCAAGAATATACAAAGAATTCAAAAAAATTAGAGCCCTACAAATAAAAGACCCTATCAGAAACATGGGCAACTGCAGTGAATAGATACTTCTCAGAAGTATAAGTGGCCAATACATACATGAAAAAATGCTCATCAATGCTGGCCATCAGAGAAATGAAAATTAAGACTACACTGACTTAACAACTTACCCCAGGAAAAATGACCCTCATCAAGATATCTAAGAAAACAAGCGGTGGTGAGGATATGAGGAAAAAGAAATTCCCCAGCGTTGTTGGTGGGAATGTAAACTAGTACAACCATCATGGAAATATATGTGGGGATTTCTCAAAAAAACTAAAAATAGAAATTCCATTTGATCCAGCCATCCCTCTTACAAGTCTGTTCCCAAAAGAGCTGACATCATCATGTTAGAGGGAAATAGACATACCCATGTTTATAGCAGCACAATTTGTAATAGGTAGACCTTAGAAATGGCATATACGTACATCAACAGATGAACGCATAAGGAAAGTGTGATATTTATATGCAATGTGGTACTAATGTTTCCATAAAGGAAGATAAATTTGAGGCATTCATAGGTAAGTGGAGGCAAGCTGAGAACATAATGTTCAGTAAAATAAGTCAGATACACAAACTCAAACATCACATGGTATTTCTTATATAAGAAACATAAAAAAGAATAAAACAGAAGAGCGATAAATAGAAAATAGGAAGTTCAAATAGTTCCCCAAACTACAAATTCCATTGTTTTAAAAATATTTCAATATATTTGCTAATTGATTTTTATCTATACTACTAGTTTATCTTAGTTTGTTAAAAAGATTTACAATATTATGTTTGTTTTTTGTAAGAATCTTTTTGGTTTATGTCTTTTACTCTGAGTAACTGCTTCAAAGATAGTGATACACAGTGTAATAACTAGTATTATTCTCTTATTATGTGACTATGAAATTTTGTTTGTTTTCTCATAAAAAAAATACAGCCATATTTCCCAGAATCAATGCTGCTGTGCATTAGAATTCTAAGACATGGCTCTAGAACACTTGGTTGGAGCTAAGGAAGGAAAATTGCAGGCTGTTGATAGGCAATCCAGGCATAAGTTATGTGCTGTTACATTTTAATTCCCATGGACTGTGACGGGACCCTGTGTTATGATATGCTTCAAATCCAAACAGAAATACCTCTTCTAAAGCTGTGCTGTGACATGGAATGTGGAGCCACTTCATCAGAAGCCAGTCTGTTAACCAGAGTTTATTACAAAATGCAGTGAAGCAGAACAGAACCACAAGACAAGCATTCAACCACTCCCTCCCTTTTTAAATTAGTTTAAGAGAGAATTTTCCTTCTAAAAAGGAAAAATTATGTCTGTGTCAGGTATCACTGTGCCCAATATCTCTGTTTCATTCAGCGAATTTCCCAAGAGTCCTACAAAAATAATCAGCAGAGTTGAGAACCAGAGAAATACACATTTCACCCCTCTTTAATTTAAAGCTCTCCCTCCTTTGGAACAGGAACTCTATCATCTAGCTATCTTTGGAGGTGGAGCAAAGATTGTTCAGATTCAGCCCCAAGGAGTTGGAGGGACAGAACAGGATATGTAAGTGGTGATGCTCTAGAAGTACTAGAAAAACAACTGAAGAAAGTTATACTTTTGAAGTTTGAAATATTGCAATAAAAGAATTTACTGTGTTTGAATTAACATGTGTGCCCAAGGATTCTCCAGTTCTGTCACCAGTTTTTTTAATCAGATCCTGTTATACGCATACTGATTTTGATTCATCAAGGCCAACTTTGCGTTTCTATCCTTCTGTGATCCTGAGATGATTTAAAGTGCTTAGCAGAACTTACAATTTGCCTTTAAATTTTTAATTTTTATTTTCCCTTAAAAAATATTGAAGTTAGCTAAACCTCTTTTTATATTGTGCCTTGATGCAGTTTTACAACTGGAAAGTTGTAGAGTAATTCAAACCAAGCTGTTTTTTTCTGCTCCAGAGTTATTAAATACTTAAATTTAATGTCAAAGAGTGCCTTTTTCACCCTTGGTTGATCAGTAGAGTTTGCAGTTAGTAATTTGGAGCATACCTCATTCTATCAGAAGGTACATTTTAGGCCCAATTCAACTAAACTTTGCTGATGGGATAGAAAATTTAAGTACCAGGGTGGACTTCTAAAAAACTGACCCTTAGAGTACATAAACACTCTAAACCAGCAAAGAAAATTACGTGTTTATGATGCTAATTACTGAACTTCACCAGCTCGGTTTAAAATGTATTAAAATGTTGCTTAGATGGGCAATGGATCTTATTTCAGATTTTAAGCTGTGTTTCTTTACTTCTTTCTCTCTCTCTCTCCTTCTCTCCCTCCTTCTCCTTTTAAAGTCAAAGCACCAACCCTGTAAGAAGAGGCTGGACAACTTTAACAAGATTGTAAAGTGATCCAAGAACCCAAGAATGCTAAAGTACTTTCTACTCTTTCAGTATCCTGAAGTTATGCACTTTCTGGGGTGGAAAAAAAAGTCGATGGAGATTTCAAAGATGCCATATCAAGATAAACGACCCTTAGTTGTTGTGGGCTTATCAGGCCTGCAATCTCCCAAGCAAGTGGACAGCAAAGGTTTAAATAAATGAGAAATGGAAATGATTTCAGGGCTCCAGGAGGGACTAACCCAGAGTTTTGATAGTCTCTGAGTTCAGACCAAGACTTCTCCGGGCAGCCCATATTTATCTGGTTGCAAACAAAGGAGGAGGATACTCAAGAAAATGTGGGAATCTGGGCAGGAATATTCCAAGTAATACATTATGTTAATTTAGGAGAACTGTGTTATCTCCAGGAAGGCCTTCACAGCAGGAGTGAGATGCCCACAGCTACAGCCTCCTTTCAGTTAACTGGGATTGGAGCCAGACTTCCTCAGCTGTGGCCTTATCTTGTCCTTTGAGGTGTCACAGCTTCACAGGCCAATACAGGCCTCAGGGTAACCATGACTTACAGAGGTTTACGTACTATGAGTCCATTGCCCATCCCCAGGTGCCTAAGCTTCAGACAACTCACAAGTAAACATGGAAAGCCAATTAGCTAATATTAAATCCTGCTCAGAGTCACTTTGTAGTGGTGTCCAACAATGACAGGTATTTAACTACCACAGAAATGGAATATATTTTAGTTCCTATGTGAACGTAGGTAATAATATTTAAGGATGTAAAGGAAAATCAAAGCAATGTCGAATGATCTGCTCTGGAAGACAAAATCATTTATCTACTTTCTCATTGTCATTTTCCGAAAACATTTTTTGTGAATCTTCCACAATTTTCATACTTTGCAGATTGGGAAATATAGTGGTTATCCACAGTAGTTAATGAGAACAACCCAAGATTTCCATTTTTCCATGGTGTTTCAAAACCGCCAGGCTAAGTCATCCTCAGTTTGACGCATCTTTTCACATTACACCTAGTATCAAATTATTCCATCACATAGTATTTTATTAAAATATTGAAATAAATATGTAATAGCTATTTGCTGTGGTATAAGCACCTTATTAATATTCCTACCAGCAATGGCTCATTATCATATTATGTCTGCGTGGTGATGGAGACACAGCTAATGGATTAGATTTCCAATCCTTCCATAGAGTCAGCACTTTCCAGGCTCTGGTTAATAATCATTTTTCACAAGATTTCCTTTAATACACAGGAAGATAAAAAAGACAAGAATTGTGAAATTGTGAGTAGAGACAGTTGCACTGCTTTATACCTCAGTATTGATCTTGAGCATTGATGAAGATATAGTTAAACGTTAAAGGAATAAATCTTTGGGTCTTCACCTTCTCTTAAGCCCAAAGACAACCCTGGTTCAATGTAGGCCTCAAAAATGTGTTGAGACTCCAGAAATCATAGATTCCAATATCCCACACTCTCACCACAACCTCCTGCCCTTCCAGTTCTCAGAAGATCATCTTCCCTGTGACCTTGTCTTTACCCCAGAGATTGTCCTCTCCTGGATTCCTCATCTTCCCAGTTCATGTACGTACAGTCTCAGTAGTATCTTCATTACCTACCCTGAACCTTAGGGTTGATGCTGTCTCTCTCCCCTCTGGCTTCTCTCCTTTCAGCTCCTTTGTCTGCCTATATCTTGCCCTCTGACTGCACTCACCCTGAACAATTCCTGACCCTTGCATAAAAGACAAGAAATGAGGTACCCTTCTCCTTCTCTATCCAAAGAATGAGACCTGCTAAAGAAAGTCACAAAACCCTGGAAAATTTAAACGTCACATTCAGGCATCTTTGGCCTCATAAAACCATCAGTACCTCCTACTTTCGCCTGCTCGCCGTGTTTCCCCTTCTATGCTATGCAGTTCCATTCTTCTAAATCTGGCCAGAACTTCTCTTTTATTAAATACACAACTCAGTTCTAGTCTGCTACCTATTTGCTGTTATACATGGCTTCAATCTCACTTTCCATGAAGGTTATGTTTATAGCATAGAATGATTTCTTTGCTTGTTTGGGAGATAATTTCCATTCTAAACTTTCCATCTATCCAAAACCTTATTTGTCACAAATCTATTTTTATTTTTTCTTCTCATTTAAAAGTGAAAACCACTCAGCCGTTGACCCACACACTCCTTTTATGATTCTATCTCTCATACATTCAACCTTTTCTCTATCTGCCCCCCATGCCCTTTCTTCCTCCCAAAGAAATAGGCACAAATACTCTCCCTTTAATTGCAATCTTCAAGATCTTCTTGTTAATTTCTTAAATTTAGAGAAATCAGGGAGAAGCGATAAGAGCAGACTACTTTCTTGGCATTTGAACTGTTCTATTTTGTTTTTCGCTTGTAGCAGACCATTGAAATTTCTCTGTTGGGTCCATAAAATCATTTTAGCAGGAAATTTTTTGCAAAGTATTTAAGGGTCAGATCCTGTGATGGGTGCCCCTGTATTTTCAAATTTTGCACAAAAGAAAGTTCACACATGTAGAGAAAGGATTATTAGAAAAATATGCCTAAATGCTAATCTAAACTGGCAGGTACTCAGTGTGCCCTGGGTCATTCTTTCAACTTTATTTGTTGGTGCACTTCCCAACTATACAAGTAGGGGAATCTTTTCAGACTATTGTTACAGTCAGCTAACAAGCAGAAATTTTCCATAAGCCAAAAAGTGTTATATTAACATAACAAATATCCCTAGTAACATTTGATACAAGAAGAAAATGGGAGTGTTATCTTCTAGGTAATTAGGAAAATATCTCTCATCCCACCTAGCTAAGCTGTTATTTAAATGTAAACACAAATGACATACATGCTCCTTAAGGCAAGTGGTACATGAAAAGTGATAGTTCCTTTGCCAGGACTGGGAGGTGTTCAGAACTAGGAGACACAAAGAGCAAAGTGATGACCAGACAAAGGAGGAAATTGAATTTTTGTAGACAGTACAAAAATTTACTAAGTTAATTTGTCCTCACCCCCTTCCCTGCCATATATATGGAAGGCTGGTACCTAAGCTCCTCCATTTAGCACCCAAGACTAGATATTGATAGTTTCTTCTCTAAAGAACTTAGTGGTCTTTGGAATATTTCTTCATTTTGTTCAAAGGAGATCAGCTGATGAATGAACAGCCCACAAACTAAGGTGTACCTGTATTCTCTCTTTCAGAGCCTCACTGTGAAACGTTAGTGAAATATGAGACAATTGAGGGAAATAGGAAAGAATACCATAGGAAAAAATGATAGCAAAATAGTAAGAAAAAATGGCCCTGAAGAGTTTTTTCCACATTTTCTCTAAAGCTATTATCATGAATGAATATCTTCAGAATAATCAGAGAAGATTTTACACCTATAAAAGAAGAGCCAAGTGCTATGGAAAATGAAAAATTAAAGAGCAAAGGAACTTTTAGAAATATAACTTCTTAAAGGTTAATACAAAAAATCAGGACATAAAATATTAAAGATCTCCCCAAATTTATGGCCAAATGACAAAGATGAGTAGGAAATTGTGACGGGAAAAGCAATCAACTCAAAGGGCCCAATATCTTATTAGCAACAAATTTACAAAAATAGTAGAGAAAAAAGAAAGGGGTGACATGATATCTGAAGTAATAGGACGAAATTTTCCATGGAAATTTCTCATATAACAACCACCCTCAATATGTCTTTCATGACCAGTAAAGCACCGTTTACCCAATAGCTTAAATTCAGTAAGTAGTTTAGCTATATAAAGGGACAGTAGTAGCCAATTCAATGAGCAAATTTGAATCATTCTTTGTAGCAAATGTATGCATATAGGATTATACACTGGACGATTATGCCTCTCAGCTCTAAAAGGTCAAAGATTAGCAATCTCTCATAGAGTCAGAAAACTATAACCCATAGCCCAAATACAGTCTAGAGTCCAGTTTCATACAGTCTAGGAGGTAGGAAGGGTGTGCTGTTTTTGTTTTGCTGTTTTTAAACAAAATAAGACAAAGGGATATGTGAGAGAAATCAAATGTGGCTCATAAACCCTAAAATATTTACCACCTAGGTTTGCTGGTCACTCATAGGAAGCACAACAGTGAAAGTCACATGTGGTCCCCAATATCCTCTTCTGGAGCATTAAAGGGAGACTAAAAAGACCCATCAAGAAGAAACTGGGAGATGGAGTGATCTCAAACATGTGGAATAACTGGACAGCTTTTCCAAAGTGGGCTCTTCTACCACAGAGAGTCCCACTTTGATTGGTTTGTATCAAGGCCAGTTATGCAGCACAAACCTGCAAATTCTGTCAGGGTTGTATGAAGCCAAGAAGCAGCAAACAGGGGCCAAGAGACAACAAGGGAGAACATTCAAGTTTAAAAGAAAAAAAAATTGCCATGCTGACTAGTCAGTGTGGTCCAGTCATACCAATATGTATGCTTTATACTAAAATCATTGCCATATCGATGAATGTTATGCTCTGGAACTTCTGCTGCCTTCTGTGACTTGATTTTTATCATTTCCATGGAAGGACCTCAGTTTTGCTTCTACTGAAACAATTTCCTCTATATTGTCACATATTTGTGATTTCTTGATTTAGTAGCCAAAGTAGGTCACGATATATAATAGGAAAAAAAAATTAAGGTGAGAGGAAAGGGTGCTTCTGAGCTGAAGCTGATAGAGTCAGCTTCCTGGATACCTCCATGAACTCCCAGCTCCTGGTGTCTGCAGTCTTGTATAGCAATTCACCTTTGGTAAGGTCTGGACTGAGTTGCTTCCTTCTGATGTGCAGCAAACCTCCATTTATTAATTTACACAAAAATGGCAGGAGTTCTGGCTTGCCAGCAGATTAAGTCCCTTTTGCTTGCTGAGAAGCCCACATGGCAAGAAACTAGGGCCACTAATGCTCAAGTGGGGGACTAATGACATCAGTACAACAGCCAAGGACAAAGTGAATCCTGCCAGCATCCACAGAATAAGCCCAGAAGCAGACACTGCCCTCAGTGAACTTGGAAACGATACATCCACCACCACCACAATGGTGGTCCCATGAAAAACTCAAAATAGTTAAGTGAACCAGTGATTTCTGGTCCACAAAGACTGTGAGATAATAAATGTGTGCTGTTTAAAAACTATAAATTTAGTATGATTTGTTATACAGCAATAGATATCTGATGTACTTTGTTACAGGACGAAAAGGCTTTGCATATTGTTCTGGGGCTAGTTTGTGATTTGGCTAGCATCTGCAATAGTGAGTATCTTACAGTGTATGAGAGACTGTTTCACTTCAGATCTGATCTGTGCACCCAGATATCCACATTTCTTATTACTATAACAAAATACTTAACTTGGAGATCTCTAGTTTAAGTTAACTTTCATTTGTCATTTTGAGACCCAGGGCTAGTGTCTTGCCAGATACTGCTTACTAAATAAGGCAGATCCAGTGATAACTGTAAATATTTATTTTAGAATATTTTCTTACTTTTTAAAATGAACAATGAGATAGTATTAGCACATGATATTTATTTAAGATATTTTATGGCTGGGGATGTAGTTCAGTTATAGAGAGCTTCCAAAATATACATAATGCCTTGGGCTTGATCCTCAGCACTTAAAAAATATTTACAAATTCAAGATTTTTAGTATTTTCTCTAACATATTTTTGAAATCTTAACAGAAACACTCAACATCATTTTCTCTTTATTGTAAAGATGTCATCATGTTCTCTGTTTTTAAAGGATTAAAGTTTATAATATGAATCTGAGGCAATAAAGGCAAAGCAAAAAACATCACTATCCCTGATTTGAAAATATACTACAAAGGCTTTACAGATTACAAGATTGAGGAAAAACTCCAAACACATTCAGCCACCTTATCCTTGACAAAGGGGCCAAAAGTGTTCACTGGTAGGATAGCCTCCTTAATAAATGGTGCTAGAAAAACTGGCTTTCCACATGCCAAAGACTAAAACTAAACCCATATCTTTCACCATGTGCTAAACTAAAATTGAAATGGATCAAAGATCTAAATATTAAAACAGAAACACTAAATCTGCTGGGGGAGAGAATAGGTAAAACACTTGAAGATGGAGGTGTAGGCAAAGATTTCGTGAACAAAACGCCAGTCACATGAAAATACTACATAGACTCAGCAACTGGGATCTCATTTTATTAGAAAGCTTTTACACAGCAAAAAAATAACAATAAAAAAAATTTAAAAACTACCAATAGAGTGAAAAGACAACTCACAGAGTGGAAAAATATTTTAGCCAGTTATTCCTTAAAGGACTGATATCTAGAAGACATAAAGAACAGAAAAAATTTGACTGCCCTAATTTAAAGACCCAGTTCAAAAATAGGCATCTGAGATGGATAGACACTTCTCAGAGAAAGAAATATAAATGACAAATAAATATATGAAAAAAATGTTTAATATCACTGGTCATTCGAGAGATGCAAATTAAAATAACACTTAGATTCCATCTCACTCCAGAGAGAACTGCAATGGAGAGGGCTGAGAGGGCTGTGGGGAAAAGGGAACCCTTCTCTGCTGTTGGTGGGAGTGTAGACTGCTACGGCCACTTGGAAATCAATGTTGAGATTCCTCAATAAACTAAGATTAGCAGTCCCATTTGACCCAGCAATTCCCGTGCTGGGTACTGTCCAGGGAGAATTAAAAACATCATGCCACAGGGATATATGTACATCCATGTTTATAGCAGCACAGTTTGTGATAGCTCAATCTTGGAAACAATCCAAACGCCCATCAACTGAGGAGTGGATAAAAAAAGATGTGTTTTTTTATACACTAGAATAATACTCAGCCATAAAGAAGGATAAATTTGAGAATTCCTAGGTAAATGCATGCACCTTGAGACCGCACTCTTAAGTGAAATAAATCAGAAACATATGTATAAATATCACATTATTTCTTTGGTGTGAGAAATGGAAAGAATAAATAAGGACCAAAATGCATGATAGATATAGTGAAAGAGAAAGAAACGGTTCAAAGGAAACTCGAAAGGGAAACCGGAGCAAGATGAGGGGGAAAGGGAAGGAAAAAAATGACAAAAGAAGGAAAAAATGGACCAAAGCTTTATAAACAAGGAGGTGAAGAGGGGTTGCAGGAATGGCAGGGGGCTGGAGAAAAAAAGGAGGAAACAGGATATATCATGTATAGGTAAAAATTCCCAGCGACGGATGTGATCATTCTATATATCTAAATTGTACCAATCCATTTAATAAAATAAAAATAAGAAACAAAATTTTATAATATGAGACTTCACACGTTTTTTTTTTTTTAAGTCATACTGGTGTAATTTAATACTCATTATAGCTAGGTTTAAAATGCCTCCCAAAGTTTTCATCTGTTCAAAAGCAGAGCTTTCAGAAGGTGGTCTCATGAGTAGATTAAACCCTAGATTTTAACTAACAGTGGGGCCCGGGGGGAGGAGGGAGCTCGCTGAGGTGTAGCTTTGAAGAGTATCTCTGTCGCGTGGCTCTTTCTTCTCTCTCCACTTCCTGGATGCCGTGGGTTAAGCAGCTCTCTTCCACCAGGTCCTTTCACCATGACATCTCTACCTTAATCTCTACCAGTCCAACTTACTATGGACTGAACTGCCTGAGAACTTGAGCCAAACAAGCCTGTCCTCCTTTAAATATCAGGTCTCAGGCATTATGTGACTGCCGAGAGAAGGCTAGTAGACCCTTTAAGGCAGATGTTCATGCACTAGACATTATCTTATTCACCAGGATCAAAGCAGATTATTTAGTGATCTAACCCTAATGTGCTTTGAAATAATGTGTGTGGTACAGGGAGGACAAAAGTGAGCTGGCTCGGGGAACACACCGAGAAAGAGACTGGTGGTGAGTTGGTGGCAGTTGGAGCTGATGATGAGTTCATTAAACTGATGTTTCTATTTTTGTATACATTTTTAGTTTTCCACATTTCCTTATGTAAAAATGCATATATATAATATATAGAGAGTGTAATCAAAAATTATATTGACTTTTTAGATTTTTAAATTTTTATTACAGTAAAATGTACATTGCCATAAAACTCTCTCAAAATATTCTCCCTCTTTTGCAACATACTTTTCCCATCGTGTTTGTCCCTTTCGAAGCAGCTCTGGAGGCCTTCTACGGATGTTTCTGCTTGTGCTGTCGTGGCTGCCTTGATATGCTGAAAGGATTCAAAACGTTTACCTTGCCTGGGAAGGGCCAGAAGCTGCACAGTGCCAGATCCACTGAATAAGGTAAAAATACACTGTAATATTTTTAAGATCTTGCCGTTCTGTTAGGGGGCATTCGGCAGCAACACTCACTGTAGATTTTACCTCCGCCCTTTAAAAACTCAGGAAAGAGGACTTCCACAGCTGCTTCAGAAAGCGGCAAGGGTGAGGGAATAAGATCCAAACTAGGGGGAGTATCTTATGGGGGCACGTGGCGATGTGTCCACCAATGCGACAGTGTTGTTTGAACAGTCTCTATATGTTTCAGTCAAATCTTATAAATGGTTCATCTCTTCTAAGTATCTTATTGAAGTATGATTTTTCTTCAGTCACATGCTACTTTCAGGTTTCTTGCTACACCCATCAGGAAAAGGTATGTTTCGGTATCTCCTATTCTCAGTAAGACTGCTCCTCTTGGAGGAGACACGCTAGAGACCCTAGAGGGGGCGTTACAAAGACTTTTAGGAAGTTCTAAGTTTTATTGAAGATCTACAATGGAGCAGGCATTATTTTAGTAGCTTGATACACATTATATCAACCTAATCCACCCAATATTGTGTTTATTGCAGGGGTGAGAGGGTTACTGGGCCTTTACCTCCGTAATTTATGTGAATATTACTTGTATAACTTATACCTAATAAGCCTAAGATGTGTACCGGTCAGACTTTCTATGAAAATAAAGTATAAATTCTAAACCATTGTCTCATTCATGGTGACTATTTCCTCATATTGTAACACTTTTGAAAAGCTTTTTCTGGTCATGCCTACTATGACATTTTCTATTTAAATATCTACTATACTGTCTCCAACAAAATCCTTCCCAACAATGATTCTATTTTATCTTTAAGGGCCAAGTAATATAAATAATACATTGAACTATTTTTAAGTAAAAGATATTGCTTCGAATATTTAAAGATTATAAAACTGAGTAGCTTGACTTAACATTGGTAAATATCTCAGTCAAAACAAGAGGATGCTAAAATGCAAAAGATTTAAAGAGGAAAATTTGAAAAAACAGAATAAAATTGATATAAAGATGGGAGAATTCAAAGCAGTGAGCCACTCACTGTAAGAAGCTGGAGAATAAAGATTCATTATAATTATGCTATATCCTGGCATCAAAAATGGAGTTTGCTTTTAAAGAAATCTATAGTTTGCTTTTGGCTGATTGGAGACATTGATATGCATTTTAGATTTGTGGGAAACCATTCTTTATTTGCTATATAGTTAATTAAATTTATTCATCTGCAAAATTCAACCCATTGTCTGTAACTTCCCTGGTCTTTCTGTAATCAACACAATCACCAACATGAAAACAGTGCACATTCATTAGGAATCAAAATAAGCATTTATAAGACTTTTATTTCTTGCATAGGTTATGGCAGAGTATTAAAATACAACCTGAATCCTCAGCCTTTTTGTCTTCCCTTAATTAACGATTTCATTGTCATCCATGTTTGGATTCTGGCCACAATACATTCTATAGACAGGGCCAAACAAATGTTACAGCAAATCTATCTCTCTTCACCAGTAAAAAGAAACAGACTGCAGATTGGCTTTCAGGACACTTTTATGGCCCAGAGGCATAAGGTCCATGATAAATGCTAAAAACAATTCTTCCTTTCACATAAGAAGCAAGTGGTTTTCTCTTTTCTTTCTATATTCCCACCCATTATTCTTTATACAAATAACACTATTTTATAATCAACTACATAGCATTCTCATTTAATTTAAGATGCCGATTAGGTACATAAGCAATTCATTGTGATATTATTACAGAAACTGCGGTAAAGGAAAAGTTCAGAATTGTGAATCTGAAAACTAATCATGCTAAAACTCAGAAAAAGACTCAAGCTGGATACTCCTCACTTTTAAATATTCTCATTAAGGGGGCAGTTATTTCCAGATACATTTTATAGTACTTATAAATTGAGTGCTTTATTATTTTTCCTCTCAGAAATATTTTCCCCGTTAGTTCAGCGTTCCTAAACTTGCTGATTATGAGGCATTTCTGAGGAATTCTTAAAAATAGGTATTTAGGGCCCCGCCCCTGGAGAAGCTGCTGTGGGTGCTGGGGCGGAAATCTGTACTTCGGCCACTTTCCCAGGTGGCTTTCCCAGCCAGGCAAGCCTTGGAAAGGGTGCATCAGCTGATCTATCCATTTTGCTGATTGGGGGAAAGTGTATATATGCAAGTCAACCACTAAAATTACATTTTTCTAAGTCACAGCATGCCTAAATTCAATAATTGTTCCCACAGCAGCGTTAGCAGTGGGTGGAAGCCTGCAGGGCTGAAAAGTTAATTACAGTGAAGGTAATTTGGCCACACAGCCCTTGTGGGAAGGTTGTATTTCTGGGTTAATCTACGTGTTTTTCAAGTAATTCTTTCCCTAGTTGTTTCTAACTCATGCGCTGAGGATCTCTTTTACCTCCCTCCTACCCTTGTTCTTTCACCCACAGCAGAAACAATGACCTGAAGAAGCCTTTGGCTTCAAGGTCAGGCTGTGAGGGTGTGAAGATCAGACTGGCATAGGAGGAAAGAAGATAAAAACCAGTTAAGAGATGGAAAGACGGAGTGGCATCCTGCAGACTACGAAATAGGAGGATGAGAAAGGTCTTCTATCTTAGGACTTGAAGCAGAGACAAACATGAATGACCTGAAGTCTAGTCTGCCTCGCTGACCTGCTGTCCAACAGTCCTGACACTTAGGAGAAGCAACAATATCAACCTTATGCAAAGGTGAAGCTCTGAAGGAAAAAATATCAACACTCCTTGATTTATATGACCTGTAAAATACTATTTTTAATTATGTGAAATTACATACACACTTGAAATATAAGTAAAAGTTTTTCCAGCCCTTGTGATAATATCCTTAGAGTCACTGAGTCACACAGAATGTTCCCTTCTTTCTAAAGCCAGGCTCTAAAATCATGCGAAAGTCTAAATGTTTTTAATTTCTCCATTTTTGTTTCTAGGAAAAAAAGAATGGCTGATATTTGATCACCCAGATGCATTAGCAAACACAGGCAAAATCCCAGCAACTAATACCAATGTCTCTGTGGCTTTCCTCAATATAGGTTTACTTTCTGCTAGTCAGGCTCTGGCTACTAGAATGTTCTTACATGGAGATCAAATAACATATTCATAAAGTGCTGGTGTACTTCATTCCTACAGTTCCTGGGATCGATAGGCCATTGCCAAATATCTCATTTCAAAATGTCTCATTACCTCTACATTCCTGCTGCCCATTTTGATAAATATTCTGCCTTTGTCTTTGCCAGCTAAACCTTTCCACATTACCTCTACTGAAATCAGAAAGCAGAATTTAGTGCTAGTGTTTCCCACTATCCTGTACAGCCAGAACAAGTTTTAAGGAAAAAAGTAGAGTTTCTTCTCAGCAGTGAAATTCTCAAGGACTTAAAGACAGTATGTTCTAGGCCTTCTTGGTGGGGAGGAATGGGTTGTTAAAAAGGAAAATTCCTTAGGCCAATTATGTCAAGCAAAGTTTATTTGAACAAAGAATAAAGAAAAGAAAAGCAAAACATTACACGGTTCATGAATTGAGCAGGTTCTGAGAATTCCAGCCAACAACATTTACAGAAAAACAGAAGTGCACCACAGAAAACAACTTAAATGTCCAAAGCTTTGTCCGTTAACCAGTCACCTGTGTATAGCTTAATTGTCTATAGGGCCTCCTGCAACCAATCAAAGCTCAGTTTCTGTGACTGAAATCTATACTGGTTCATTCTGTTATGCTCAGTAGGAGCCCAGTCCAAATCTATGGCTTCCACAAATTTTATTTGGTAGGGTACATATGCTGCATTTGTTAAGTTTGACCCAGCATTATCATATCCTCAAACTTTGGAGCTAATTTCCTTTACCAGGTAAGTTCAGGCATCATAGCCTCATTGAAAGGAGCCAAGGCTGAGCCTGAGCACAACTATGACTTTTGGAGCCACTTTACCTGCCTAGGCTTCTGTGGTCAATCCAGAATCTTCAGTAAATGTACTCATGCCAAGAAATTTAGACAAAATAGCACATTATTTTCCACCATGATCCCAAACATAGAACCAAGACTTTTTCTGATATAAATTATTAAATACTACCATTGTCTTAGAATATATTTTTCCTAAGTTACTCTTGTAAATGTCCTTCCATATGGTGAGATATTACCCAACTTATGGATGTATAGGCAATAAGGGGTGTTTGGAGCAGGTTTAGAGGAAAGTATGAGCCTCTATTTGTAAGGCAGCTGTCCCAGGATAGGTTGGTAAATGACTTTCAGGAGCCTGTCAGAACCAGAAAAATATAGTATATGGAAGTTCAGCTTTCCAAGCAGGAAGGAGATAGAAAATGGTAGATGTGAAACTAGAGATAATAGTTTATTAACTGATCTATGAATGAAAGGGTGGATCTCTCCTTCTCACTTTGTGGCTGCCTCCTCAAAGAACCAATACATTTCAGCCTGGTCTTTGTAGAAGTGATCTTAAGCAAGGAGTTTGTAATGAACTCACACTTGTAACACGTTTTAAAAATTGATGTCATCTTTCTTTTTTGTGGAAAAATAATTTTGACAGAGAAGAAGTCATGCCCACTCTGCACCACCACCTAAATATCAAGCATATTTCTGCAACAAAAAGATTAGATTATAATTTTCAAACAATAGGAGGCTATCGTGGGTCTGACAGAGCAATGAATGAGATAAAGACTCTCACGATATTCTCCAGGAGTTTGGCCCAATCCTTCCCTCACTGCCTATTTAGCTGTTTTTCATGAAGCTTCGTTATAATCTACCTGTCAGAATCAATTCATCCCTCTTCTCTGCTTAATAACATCTTTTATGCAACAACTGTCAGTCCCATCAACCTGCATGAATATCACTGGTACATGAATGCCCTACATATGTCTGGTCAAAATACTAGAACTTCGTAATGGACACTACATCTATTATCATTGTATCTACCCAAGTACTGAGCAGATGACACATGAAAGATGTTCCCTGAGTTTTCAAATCTGAAAGGGCTATAGAAACTGATTTATATCATTAAATGTGGGCTAAAGACATTAACAAAATATGGCTACCTCGCTTCCAGTTTCTGTAGTCCCTTCTCTCCACTTGATCCCAGTATTTAAACAGTAGAAAATATCCCAACCTTAACCGTAGTCCTTTCTCCCCTTTGCTAATTCTCTGCTCTGGCATGAAGTTATCCTCCAGATCACCTTGGTTTTGACCTTTTGCCCTAATTATTTTTAATTTTTTTTTTTTTTTACTTTTCATCAGTACGTTTGTAATACATAATGTTTTTACTCCAGTCTGAGTAACTTAGTGACTTAGAAAGGCCCTGTCTTAAAGTAAAAAATACTTTTTAAAATCATTGGATATGTAATTGAGTGCAAAGGGCCTGGATTCCAGGTTTAATCTGCACTACTAAAAAAAATAGAAAAACAACAACAAAAAAAGGTTGAAACCACAAGCTATAGAGTGGGAAATAATATTAAAACTACCTTTCTTACAAATGACTAATAAATAAAATACATAAAGAAATTTACAACAGTTTAAAATTACCTGAACAATCCACTTAGAATATGGGTGGAAGATATGACCAAACATTTCACAGAAGACAACATCCAGATGGGAAATAATTGGACACAGAAAATGTCATTAGCCATTACAAAAATGAAACTTAAAATCTGACACATTCCTATATACCTGCTCAACGAAGAAAATAAAAATAATAACAATGCCAAATGCTGGTGAGGTTGCAGAGAAACTATGTAGATTACTTTATGTGTACCGTGGTGATGTAAAATATTACACCCCATCTGGATAACACTTTGACTGTTTCTTAAAAGAATAACTATGTCACCACCCTACAAACTAGCCATTACACTTCTGGGTGTTTTGCTCAGTGGAGTCATGCTTTACGTTCACACAAACATCTACATGCTAATCTTTACATCAGCTTTGTTAGTAATAGCTTTTAATTTGAAACAACTCAGAGTTCCCTCCTATGGGTGAACGGCTAAATGAACCAGAATACATCCATAACAAGGGGTATTATTCAGCAATATAAAGGAACAAACCATTGGAACACACAATAATTGGGATGAATCTCCAGACACACTGAGTGTTCATGAAACGGGGTAGTCAACATTGTTAAGATATCATTTCTTCCATTACGACGCAGATTCAAATGCAATTTTAACCATAAACCTAGAAAGCCTTTCATTTTCTTTTTGACAAATTGAGTATATAGTTCATGTAGAAATGTCAAGGAGAGAGAATAAATAAAATAACAAATTTAGAATGTGTTATTCAAATGTAACTTTTGATTTTAAGGTTTATTATGAAGTTATAGAAATGAAGAGACTTTTTGTATAAAAATAAACATATAGATCAATGGAGTAGGACAAAGTCTCCAAAATAAGTCCACAAACATGTTCATAGTTGATTTTAAATAAAGCTTCCTAAGTAATTCAATTCAAATTTTCAATACATGTATTTTATATATCTACACACAAATAATAGAATCCGAATTTACAAAATTTCTTGGGTGAATCACTGGTGAAAATCTTCATGATCTAAGGTTAAGCAAAACTTTTTTAAATAGGAGTACAAAATACACAAACAATAAAACAAACCTAGTAAACTTTGTGGAATTAAAAACACTGGCCTATCAAAAGTCAGTCTTAAGAAATGAAAAGGGAAACAACAAAAAAGGAGAAATTATTTTCAAAACCTATACTTGACAAAGAATTTGTGTCCAAAGTGTGTATCCAGCTCTTACAACTCAGTAAGATTATGTCTCACTTTGTGGAATGGACAACTTAATATCATAAGAATTTCATCTCTTCTCAAATGATCTGAAAATTCATTGCAATTCTATAGAAAATGCTGACAGGTTTTTCAAAAATGTAATTTGAGTCTATAGTATTTATTAAAATGTAAATGAACATGAAACAAAATGTCTATGAAGGGGAGAAAAACAAACAAGTAAAGAAAATGCCTGCTTTTCCAAAAAATAAGAAAGTATATGATTTCTAGGGAATAGAATAGAGAGCTCAAAACAGACATACACATAAGTAGTAATGCCACGCATGGCAGAGATGTAGTTACAGACATATGGAAAAGGTTGGGTTTTCAGTAAATGGTGCTAGGCTAATTGGATGTCTATATGAAAGTGGATCTTTGACTAATGACTTAATTATAAGTCGATTCAGTTCTAAGTCAACTGAAAATATAAATGTACAAGGCATAAGTATAAAAACTTGTTAAAATATCATGGAATATTGCATCGCTGCTTTGTCTCTGTGGTGTGAGAAACTGGAAGTGTAAATAAGGATGAAAATGTATAATAGATATCATGAAGTAGGAGGAAATTGTTCGAAAGGAAACAGAATTAGGAATGGGGAAGTGAGAAAAGAAGGAAGGGGAAAGAAAAACATGAGAAAAGAAGGATAAAGGGGAAACTAAGTTTTGTAAAGAGGGTTGAAAGGAGAGGAAGGGAATGGGGGAGAAATAAAAGGAATCAAGGTATATCATGTACAGGTACAAATTCCCTATGATCAATGTGATCATTATGTATATGTCAGTTGTACCAGTAAACTTGATAAAAAAGAAAATAAATAAATGAAATAGCATGAAATGATATTTCTATAGACTGAAGTGAGGAAAAATTTTCCTAAGCAAAAAACAAAAAAGTATAAATCCAGAGGAAATAACTAATAAATTTGATCCCATTAAAATGAGTGATAGTGATGAAAAAATCATAAGGAAAATGGAAGACCGCAGAAAACTAAGAAAAGTGTAAAATATGTAGCCTAAAGAGTACAGTCCAATATATATAGCAACCACAATAAGTAATAGCAAATTCTTCAGCAGAAAAATGTGTCCAGTAGAATAAAATGGTCAACAAATATGAATAGAAATTTCACAAAAGAGGAAGTAATACAGTGGCTGATTGGTTATCAGGAAAATGCAAATTAAGAACACGGTGAGATTCTATATATCATCCACAGAATTGTAAAAAATTTGAATTTGCAAAAATGTGCTTATTATCTGTTGTCCAATAGAATGTGAAGCAACTTGAACTGTTGTTTACAACTCTTGTGGGTGTGTATTACAACAATCCCTTTGGAAATCAATTTAACCACTCTAAAATGTACCACTTAATCCAGTGTTGAATATTTTTTAGAAACTCCTCCCTTGTGCACCATGAGAAGCGTACATCTGTCCATATAGCAGCTATATTCATAACAGCAAACCCTAAATGTCCAACAGTAAAATGGATAAAGACATACAACAACAAAATAAAGTTGTAGTGTATTCATATATTAGAAAACTACAGGAAATTGAAACATCAATGAAACATAGGTACATTCGTCAAGAAGGATGAGTCTTAACCATGATATTGACAAAATGAAGCAAGTCAAGGAAAAGGAGTGGATTTACATTTTACTACACGGAAGAAAAGATAAAACAATTTTGTTAATAGATGCAAACAAATAGAAATAGAAGAGTGTGGTTAAGGAAAGAAAGGTTGATTCCAATTTAATGTAAGTGGATTAACTCTAAAGAGGAATAAGGAGAATGACCTGAGTAGGCCATAAAAGGATTCTCGTGTGCAATAATATTCTCTTTCTAGATTTTGGTGTTGGAAAAGGCGTGGGTGTTTTAAAAGCATTCTTAAGAATATGTTCCCATAAATTTATTGTACCAATGCTATATTTCTCCATATTTAAACAATTAATGATAGTCAATATATAGACTTGAAATTAATAAAGGGGGCAAGTGTTTTAACAATTTTATCAATCCAATGCAGGGAAGATAAACTATAAAAAGACATAGCTTGAAAACAAGAATCTCTTGCTAAACCAGAAACTAAAAGAAAATGCAAAGTGGCCCACAGAGCTAAACCCACAGGCATACAGAGCTCAGGGTCTGGAAGCCAGGTCCAGGGTTTTCAATTAAGTGAGGTCAAGAGGCCAGGCAGAGATCCATTCAAGACAGGGAATCAAAGAACCAAACCGAGAGCTTCATGCCTGGGGCTGGGTGGAGTTGCCCTGGTCATGACAGAGCATATGACAGGGAAAATACCCAACAAACTGTGAAGGACCAAAATGGTATGTGGCTACAGCTTTTAAAAAGCTGTGTGCAGAAGGAAATGGGAGGCCATAGAAACAGCCTCATAAATAGGACTGGAAACCAGCTGTCTGTTTTCTCAGTCCTAAAACTGCAGCATGTCTCTTAGCACTACAAATCTTAGCACTAACCCCCATTACAATACATAAATCTGGTATGGGATTAGGAGGGCACGTGGTCCTAAGGGAGGCAGCTTTGAACTGGAGAGAGACAGGAGAAGGGAGTAGGGAGAAGGGAGAGCAGATTTCTACCAAAATGAGCTTAGTAAGTAAGTGTAAGGAGCATACATGAGGCCCTAGGTTCAATATCCAGAACTGCAAAAAAAAGGTATAATTTCCAAACAATATGAAATAACTAAAGACAGCCACCAAAATCAGTAAGAATTTTTTGACAAAAGTTTCAAAATAGGTTTCAAATGTACATAAAAAAGTCATAGCGTCTAAAGAAAGAAAAAAGCAAAAATGTTAAATGACACTGAAATAGGTGATTACTAAATTGGTACATGTTAGATATATGTAGTGATCACATTCATCATGATTCATTTGTACCTGTATATGATATAATTTAATTCTTTTTTTCCCATTCCTCTACCCTCCCTTCAAATCCCTTTCCCCTCCTCATTTACAAAAGATTTGTTTCCATTTTTTCCTTCTTTTCTCATTTTTTGATTACTAAATTGAATCAAATATTTTATAATTGCAGTACAATGGTGGCAAAAGTATGGTAACAGAAAAAATTAGTACAATGGACGATGACCCTGAGGAATTCTCCTGATGCTATATGAAATAGATAGTATTTATAAATTGAAGAACAGGGCTGGGGATATAGCTCAGTGGAATAAGCACCTGCCTAGCAAGCGCAGCGTCCTGAGTTCGATCCCCAGTACCGCCAAAAAAAAAAAAAAAACTCCATCAGCAAACCTTTGGGCTGGGGATATAGCTCAGTGGAATAAATGCTTACCTAGCAAGCGCAGGGTCCTGAGTTCGATCCCCAGTACCGCAAAAAAAAAAAAAAATCTAGGGCTGGGGGTATAGCTCAGTGGCATAAGCGCTTGCCTGGCAAGCGCAAGGTCCTGAGTTCGATCCCTGGTACCGGAAAATAAATAAATAAATAAATAAATAAATAAATTGAAGAACAGTTTAGACACATACAAGAGAAAGAAAAATTCCAAGATATATAAAATAAATGTTACAAAGGAAAGAGGAGAATGACACATATAATTTATATATTTGTAAACATATAAAATTTAATGGAGATAAACGGATACATATGGAATAATAAAATAAATTTGACTTTTCATTGTTGAATGCTAGAGGTTCTTTCCACGTTCTTTATCAGATGAACAAAAGCAGAGAAAATTCATCACCCCAGATGTGCTGTATAAGAAGTGTTATAGACTCCTTTCTAGAGCAAAACGAAGGGGGCTAAATACAACACAAAATCATATGGAAATATAAAGATCTTTGACCAAGGTAAATGTATACATAAGTACACAATTCTCTAGTATTATAATCACTTTTAATTGTAGCATAGAATTTAAGAAACAAAACCATAGAATAACTATAAATGTGCTAACGGATATGCCATATAAAATAAGACATGACATTGGTAACAAAGTCAAAGGGGAAGAGACATAAAGAAGTGAAGTTTTTGTATGCAGATGAAGTCAAGTTGTTAGCAGTTTAGAATAGATTGTTAAACTTTAACATGTTTTATGTTATCCCATGGTAACCACACAAAATTTTCTGTAGAAGACCAATAGGAAATGTGAGAAATTCAAAGCATGCCACTACAAAAAAAATCAATTGAACAGAAGAAAGTCGACAAGAGAAGGGTCAAAGTAGTTACAAAACATGCAAAAGACTGCTAATAAATACTAAGAATATGTCTTCCCTATCAATAATTATTTTAAATTTAAATGAGTCCCCATACCAAGCATATGGCATAGATTGCCTAAATGAATGACAACAACCACCAAAACTTCAGGCATATGTTACCTATCAGAGACTCATTTTATTATTATTATTATTTTTTTTTTTTTTTGCGGTACTGGGGATCGAACTCAGGACCCTGCGCTTGCTAGGCAAGCGCTTATTCCACTGAGCTATATCCCCAGCCCCTAGAGACTCATTTTAGACCTGAGGACTCATAGATTGAAAGTGAAAGTATGGAAAAAAGATGTATGCAAATAGTAATCAAGGAAGTGATAGTCACGTGTACATTAGACATAATTGACTTGCAGTCAAAAACTTTCCAAGTGACAAAGAACATTTTACAATGGTAAAAAAAAATCAATTCATCAGAAAATGTCACAATAATAATTAAGTATATATTTAAGATCTGGGCTGCAAAGTGTTTAGAACAAATAGCCACATAATATTTGAAGGGAAAAATAGACAACAATAAAATAATCATAGAAAACATGACTATTTTATTTTCAATAGCGATGGAACAACCAGAGAAAGATCAATAAGGAAACAGAGGACTTGATCAACACTGCAGAGCAATGAGACCTAATAGACAGATGCAGAATACTGTACCCAACAGCAGTAGAACCCATAGTCTTCTCAAATACACATGAAACGGTCTCCAAGGCAGACCATATGTTAGGCCACAAAACAAGTCCTAACAAATTAAAAAGACTGAATCATATTGAGTATCAATTACAATCACAGTGGAATGAAATTAGAAAACTGGAAACTTCACCAATATGTAAGAATTAAACAATACACTCGTCAACACTCAAGGTCAAGAAAAAAATCACAAAGGAATTTAGAAAATATCTTGCAAAAAATGGAAATGAAAATACAACACACCAAAATGTCTGCAGTACAAACAGTACCAAGAGGGAAGTCAGTAGTGCAAAGGTTTTCAATAAAAAGAAGAAAAAAAACTCAAATGTGTAATATAACTTCACACCTCAAGAAACTAGAAAAGAAGAATAAGCTAAATAAAAGGAAATAATAACTATGAAAGGAGAACTAAATGGAATAGGTAATAGACAACCAATAGAAAAAAATCAACAAAATTAAGAGTTGATTCATTTAAAAGAGCAACAAAATTGGCAAATCCTTAGCCAGACCAGGAAAAAAGGAAGACAACATTTAAATAAATAAAACCAGATGAAAGAGGAGATAATAGAACTGATGCCATAGAACTAATACAGACAAATGAAAGAGAATAGTATAAAATTATGAGACAACAAATTGAGTAACCTAGAAGAATTGCATGAATTTCTAGAAATATATGACCTCCAGAGACTGACTCATGAAAAAAATAAAAACTCTAAACAGATCTATACCAATAAAGAGATTGAAACAGTATTGAAAAATCTCTCCCAAAAAGTCTAGAACAAAATGGCTTCCTTGTAGAAGTCTACAGTACAAAATTACAGTATTAGCACTGATACCAGTCAAACTATTCTAAAGTAGTGAAGAAAAGGAAGCACTTCAACACTTCCATTTCATGGGGCCCACATCACTCTATAGTTTAGATAAATACAATATAAAAAAATGTCAAGGCAAGATCCCTGATGATTATTAATGAAAAAATCTTACACAAAATACTGGGAAATAAAATTCAACAGTACATGAAAATGATTTTGCACTATGACCAAGTGGGATTTATTCATGGAATGCAAGAATGATTCAACATATTAAAATCAATCAATGCAGCATAGTACGTTAACAGAATGAAGAACAAACTCCAAATGATCATCTCAATAATGAAAAGGCCTTTGATAAAAATAAACATGTTTCCCTGATAAAAACATAAACTAGGAATAGGAGGAAAACATCTTAACAGAATTAAGGCTATATATGAAAAACTTACAGATAACATTATAGTCAATGGTCAAAACCTCTAGTAGCAATAAAAAGGCAAGAAACCTCATTCTCACTACTACTACTGAGGGTAGCCCTGAAAGTTCTAGCTAGAATATCACACACACACACTCATGCATGTGCGCACGCGAGCACACATGCGTGAAATATATACAAGGCATTAAAATTGAAACTGATCTATCTCTCTGCTTCCTATAGTCAATGTGTATTTTTCTCTTGGTATTGTGGATTTCTCATATAAGAGAAACCATGTGATATATAAACTGTGTGTTTAATTTATTTCACTTAATATTATGGGGTTAAGGTGCATGCATTTCCCTACAAATTCATCAGAAAATTGTCACAATAATGAGTTATTGTGAAGTAATAAATTTATCTTCTTTATGCATAATAATACATTTATCTTCTTTATGCATGAATGCAACATTTTCTTTATCCACTCATCTGGTGATAGACAGACAGACCACTTCCAAGATTTTGCTATTAGGAATTGTGCTGCCATGAAAATGGATATACACATGTTGTAATAAGGGGTCTTTTAACTCTTTTGAGGAGATACCTAGAAGGAGAATGGCTGGGTCAAATAGAATTCTAGCTTTAGTTTTCAGAGAAATCGCCATACTTAGTTCCATGGCAATAGTCCTAGTTTATATTTTCACCAACAGCGTACATGTGTTTCTTTTTTCCTCACACCCTCACAAGTATTTGTCATTGTCTGATTTCTTGATGCTGGACACTTTTTCTGGAGTCAGATGGTGTCTCAGTATTGCTTTAATCTGCATTTCTTGAATGGCCAGTGATGCTGAACGTTTCTCATGTATTTATTGGCTATTCATACTTCTGAGAAGTGTTTATTCATTTCATGTGTCCATTTTTTTATTGTGTCTTTTATTTGGGGGGGTTATTTTTTGACTTCTTTATATATTCTAGATTTTCTCTGAGTAAGAGCTGGCAAAATTTCTTTCTCATTCCATTGCTTTTTCATTCTTCTGGTTCTTTCTTTTCCTGGGCAGAAGGTTTATAATTTGGTATGTTTTCATTTGTTGATTCTACTTGGTATGTTTGATTCTACTTTGGTATGTTTCCATTTGTTGGTCGTACTTTTTATGCCACAGGGGCTCTGCATCGGAAGTTCTTGCTCACACCTCTGTCTTCAAAAGTTTTTCCCTACTTTGTCTTCCAGCAGATTATTTCTGTTTTACCATTTAGATTTTTGATTCATTTGATTTTAGTTAACACATGTTGAGACATAAGGGTCTAGATTCAAAGTTCACCCAATTTTCCCAGCACTATTTATTAAAGAGACTGTCCTTCCTCTCATCCGTGTTTTTGGACCCTTTGTCAAAGATCAAATAGCTGCATCTGCCTGGAATTGTTTCTACATACATCCTCTATTTGTTCCATTTCTATCAATTCTTTCTTACAGTGAGATAACTCACCAAGAACAAATGGTAAGCATTGTAGTGTTGTCTGTTGGTATTACTTATCTTTTTTAAAAAACGGAGAGCAGAATTTTATGGAGAAAGCTTTACATCAACATGGTATTGCCAAATGTCAAGAATTACTAACAATGGTTTTGCTTGACTTCTTTTAATACAGCAAGAATATCAAGTTGCAAATGCTTACAAAAAGACTAAGAAAATCCCCAGTAAGAGAAAAAAGCACTGTGGATAACTTTCTTTGAAATAATTCGTAGTAATGAATAAACATTGCTTTCCTGGATATTCTGCCATTATTTTGGCCCTTCCTCACACGTTACCACTAGAATCTTTAGGAGCTTCTTCCTGCCAACATAAACATTGTGTGAAAACTCTACAAACAGAGCTGGGAAGAATAGACCAATGACCTTTGAATGACTTCTCGGTAGCTTTGCAAGACGAAGGCCTAATTTGACATGTGGAATTGGTGGTTTGACCAGCCCTGGCTGACACTGGGTCCACATGTAAGGAGACGCGGTGGCTCCCTCCTCCAGTCGCCAGCTCGGTCTCATGCAGTGGTGAGTCACTGTGGCAGAGGGTGCCACCTTCCTGGTTGTATTGACTCACTCAGTGAGCAGGAGAGGCTTCTCACTGGAGTTGCGGTCCTGAGTTACATGAGAGACCACAGTGAGATAAACAGCTTCACCAAAATGCAACCAAACCCCTCAAGTAAGGAGAGAACAGGATGGATATGACCAAATTCACCAGTGATTTGGGTTGGCAAAGTTCTATGGAGCTCTGGACTCATAAATTGTGTTTTACTTTATCTTTTCTATACCTGATAGATAATTTGCTGAATCTGAAGCACATTTTCGGTAAATTCTATAGGAATTTACATTCCATTCACTGTAAAGAATGAATTAGCAATCAGAGTCTGCTTGGATCAGAACCAAATGTCTCAATCTACTGCAGGACATAGGAAACTGAATAGCATCCCTTACCTCCCACACATTCACCTTCACGGTTTCCTTCACATTTGGTGTGTTTTTCTTTGAAACTAGTAATTCTGGATTCTAAGCTTCACTTCTATAATAACATAATTTAATGGGAACTAAACTATAATATGCACTAATGATTTGGCTAATTACTAAAAAGATTTTTATAGAAAAACTCCTACAATGATCTTAGTTGATAAATAACGAAAGGTATGCATGATAAATATCAGAATACAGTATGTTTGTCCTTTTTTCATATGAACACCTGCAGTTCATCTCAGAACCTAAAGTCATTTATTTGCTTAAAATATTCAGAGACCAGTGTCCGCGGGTGCTGGGCTGAAGCCTGGACATCCTCAGGAACCCTAGTCAGCCACCAACACTGCTGCTTCCTGACCAGTGTTCAAGGCACACAGAGCCCTCAGCACCCTCTGGGGCCTCAGTGGCTACTCTCCATACCCATAGGCTGTCTGCAGGTGCTGAGGTGAACCCTGGACACCTTCAGGAACCCAGTGAGCTGGCTGCTGTGCCTCCCTGACTAGTGTGTGAGGCAGATGGAGCCCTGAGAACCCTCTGGGGGTTCAGTGGCCACTCCCCTGACCCCTAGCATGTCTGTGGGTGCTAGGCTGAACCCCGGACATCTTTAGGAATCCCAGTGAGCCACTTCCCCCTTCCCCTCTAATTTGTGAGCCACATGGAGCCCTGGATAAATTCTGGGGCATCAGTGGTCGCTCTTAGGACAACCCGAACCCATGTGGGAGCCTAGCTGAAACCCGGACAGAATCAGCAGCCTTGGGGAGTCCACCCTTACCTCTCTCCTGCCGGTGTGGGAAGAAGGCTCAGTCCTGGGCAGTATCTGAAGTCTTGGTAACCAAGATCTGCATCCCCCTACTCTTGTGGAACCTGGGCTGAACCCCAGACAGCTTTAGGAACACCAGTGAGCCTTTCCTGCCCCTCCCACATGCCTGGGAGCCAACTGAATGCAAGAAAGTTTTGGGAGCATTTGGGACTCCACCTTGCCACCACTCAACAGCACAGGAGCTGCACTGAGAACTGGATATCTTCAGACACTCACCCTGCCACTCACACACAATTGAGAGAGTGAGGCTCTGTTCCAGGGAACCTCTGGATCCTCAAAAATACAAAACAAAGGAGCAAAATGCATCTCAGACTTTCACACCACCCAGAACAAGTCTAGGAGATATCAACACAGAAAAGCCTGGAAGTCATACACCTGAAATTTCTTAAATTATACCAACTGAAGTAAAGATACAACTCCATCAAGCCACATAAGACATTAGATCAGAAATAATGTCTCAGGTAAAAAAAGATATGACAACACTAATGAAAGAAGTGTCTGGTATATCCAAAGATGACGTTGATAAGAAAACAGAAGAGCATAGACAACTCAAGAAAGCCTTGAGTGAACAATATAGAAAAAAACTAAAATGCATGAAACAAATTCAAACAGATATCCAGGAAATTAAAAATTCCCTCAAAAGCTGGCAAAAGTGCCTGAATGAAGCTGAAGATAAACTTTCAGACCTTGAAGACAGCATTGCCACTAATGAAGGTGAAAGGAGGGATCTCTTAAAAACAACAAGGAACAAGGAAATAACAATTCAATAACTGCAAGATGAAGTAAAGAAAAAACAATGTCAGATTGATAGGTATCAGTGAAACAGCAGGTGTCAACACAAATGACATAAAAAGACTATTTGCAGAAACAATAGCAGAAAATTGCCTAGGCATGGAAAAAGAATCAGACATACAAATAACTGAAGCGTACAGAACTCCAGTTAATCATAACCAAAATAAATCTACACCCAGGCATATAGTGATCAAGATCCCAGAAACTAAACAAAAGATCAGAATATTAAAAGCATTCAGAGAAAAGAAACAGATCATCTATAAAGGAAAGCCCATCAGAATCATGGCAGATTTCTCAACACAAACCAGCAAGTCAAGAACTTGGAGTGAAGTATTTCAGGTACTGAAAGAAAACAACTTCCAACCCAGATTGATTAACCTGAAAAACTATCTTTCAAATTTGATGGAGAAATAAAATATTTTCATAATAAAGAACAATTGAAAAAATTCATGAGTGCCAACCAATCCTACAGAAAGTACTAAAAGATAGTCTAGAAAGAGATAAAACAGACCAAAACTTCAAGTACAACAACAGAAAGGAACCACCAAGCAGAGCAAGCAATTAAACAGAGAGAAAAAGGAGGATCCAACAGCAGGAATATAACATGACAAAGATAAGCCAGTACCTATCAATTATAACCATTAATGTAAATGGTCTCAGTGTACCAACCAAAAGAAGCAGACTAGCAGAGTGGATCAAGAAATAAAACCTAACTATATGCCGTATACAAGGAACACATTTAACACAAAAGGAAATTCATAGGCTGAAAATTAAAGGATGGAAAAGAGTACTCCATGTGACAGGAACCCAGAAAAACGCAGGTGTAGCTACTCTGCTTTGTGACAATGTAAACTTCAAACCAAGAACAATCAAAAGAGATAAAGAAGGTCACTACATACTTGTTAGGGGAAAACTTCAAGAGGGAAAGATAACAATGATAAACATCCATGCACCAAATACAGGATCACCCAACTATATAAAACAAATTTTAACAGACGTGAAAAATGAAATAATCAGTAACACAATCCTAACAGGGGACTTTAACACACCACTGACACAAAGAGATAGATCAACTAGACAAAAAATCAGCAAAGAAATAATAGACCTTAAAAAAGCTTGTGAACATATGGACTTAGTTGACCTTTACAGAGTGTTTCATCAAACAGCATCAGAATACACATTCTTTTCAGCTGCACATAGGAGGTTCTCTAAAATAGACCATATACTAGCACATAGAATATGTTTAAGTAAATGCAAAGGAACTGAAATTATCCTGTGTATACTATCAGACCATAGTGCAATGAAATTGGAAATTAATGCCAAAAGAAATCACAAAAACTCCATAAATAGTTGGAAATTGAATAACATGCTCCTGAACAACCAATGGGTCACAGATGAAATCAAAGTAGAAATTAAATACTATTTACAATCAAACAAAAATGAAGATACAACTTACAGGAACCTGTGGGAAGCAATGAAAGCAGTCCTCAGAGGGAAATTTATAGCAGTGAATTCCCACCTCAGGGAAACACAATGAGCACAAATAAACAATCTTATGCTGTACTTCAAGCTCCTAGAAAAAGAAGAGCAAGTCAAACACAAAACCCAAAGAAGACATGAAATTATAAACATCAGAGGAGAAATTAATGCAATGGAGACTAAAAAAAAATACAAAGAGTTAATAAATCAAAGAGTAGGTTCTTTGAAGAATAAATAAAATAGATAAAGCCCCTAGTGAATCATATCAAAAAAGGAAAGAAAAAACTGAAATACATGCAATAGAGAATGAAAGGGGTGAAATCATTACAGATCCTGTAGAAATTCAGAAGATCATCAAAACCTACTTTGAAAATTTTTACTCTCATAGGATTGAAACATAGAGGAAATGGACAGATTTCTAGATATAGATAAATTACCAAATCTGAATGAAGATATAAAAATCCTGAATAACTTAATATCAGCCAGTGAAATTGAGAATTTAACAAAAAATTTGCCAGTGAAGAAAGCTCAGGTCCTAATGGATTCACAGCTGAATTCTACAAGAAATTTAGAAAAGATTTAACACCAGTTCTGCTCAAACTCTTTAATGAAATTGAAAGGGAAGGAATTCTCCCAACTAATTCCCAGAGGCAAGTATTATCCTGATACCAAGACCAGAGAAAGACCCAACCAAAAAAGAGAACTACAGGCCGATCTCCCTAATAAATATATATGCAAAAATTCTCAATAAAATATTAGCAAATAGAATACAACAAATTATCAAGAAGATTATACACCATGACCAAGTGGGATTCATCCCAGGAATTCAGGGATGGTTTAATGTACACAAATCAATTAATGTCAATAGAGCCAAAGACAAAAATCACTTGATCACCTCCATCAGAAAAATGCAGAAAAAGCCTTTGATAAAATCCAACACTCATTCATGATAAAAACCCTACAGAAAATAGGAATAGATGGACTTTACCTCAAGCTGATAAAAAGCATCTATGCAAAAACAATGGCTAACATCATACTAAACAGTCAAATATTGAAAAATTTCACTTTAAAATCAGGAACAAGACAAGGCTATCCACTGTCACCACTCCTATTCAATACAGTTCTGGAAATATTAGCTAGAGAAATTAGAAGAGAGAGAGAAAAGGAATAAGGATGAAAGGAAGAAGTGAAATTATCATTATTCACAGATGACATGATACTCTACATAGAAAACCCCCAAAACTCCACCAAAAGGCTCATGGATTTAATAACAAAACTCAGTAATGTAGCCGGATATAAAGTCAATGCCCAAAAATCAGCAGCATTCTTGTACACAAGCAACAAACAGACTGAGAAAGAAATTAGGGAAACCACACCTTTCATAATGGCAAATAAAAAATGAAATACTTAGGAATCAATCTAACAAAAGAAGCAAAAGATCTATACAGCAAAAATTATAGTGCTCTGATAAAAGAGATCAAAGAGGATATCAGAAAATGGAAAGATAATCCTTGCTCATGGATAGGAAGAACTAATGTGAAAATGGCCATGATTTCAAAATTGTTGTGCACATTCAATGCAATCCCAATTAAAATACCATTAGTATAGCTCAGAGATCTAGAGAAAACATTCTTAAAGTTCATTTGGAACCACAAGAGGTCTAGAATAGCAAAAGCAATACTGGGAAAGAAAGGTGAGGCAGGAGGCACCATAATTCCTGACTTGAAATTACATTACAAAACTACTATGATCAAATCAGCATTGTACTGGCAAAAAAACAGACCTGAAGATCAATAGAACAGATTAAAAGATGTAGACACAACCACACTCAGTCACCTTATCTTTCACAAAGGGGCCAAATATGTTCACTGGAAGAAAGATGGTCTCTTTAATAGATGGTGCTGGAAAAACTGGCTTTCCACATGAAGACTGAAACTAGACCCATGTCTTTCACCATGCACTAAACTAGAGTCAAAATGGATCAAAGATCTAAACATTAAAACAAAAACACTAATTTTATTGGAAAAGAAAGTAGGTAAAAATCTTGAAGACATAGGGGTGGGTAGAGAGTTCATGAACAAAAACCAAGCTATATAGGAAATACTTCAAAGAATCAACAACCAGGATTTCATCTTATTGAAAAGTTTTTGCACATCAAAAGAATTCATCAATAGAGTAAAAAGAAAACCCACAAACTGGGAAAAGATTTTCACTAACTGCCCCTCAGACAAAGGACTTCTATCTAGGACATATAAAGAATTTAAAAAATCAGGGCCCCCCAATTCAAAGACCCAATCTAACAATGGGTATCGGAGATGAATACACAGTTCTCAAATGAAGAAATACTAATGGCGAATAAATACACGAAAAAATATTCAACATTATTAGTCATTTGAGAAACGCAAATTAAACAACACTGAGATTCCATCTCACCCCAGAAAGAATGGCTATCATCAAGAAATCAATCAATAACAAATACTGGAGAGGCTGTTGGGAGAAAGATATTCCACTGCTGGTGGGAGTGTACATTGGTAAAACCTCTGTGGAAATCAGTTTGGAGATTCCTCACAGAACTAAGAATAGCAGTCCATTTAACCCAGCTATTCGCCTTCTGGATAATTCCCAGAAGAATTAAAAACATCACACCACAGTGATATATGTGCACCCATGTTTAGAGCAACACAGTTTGTTATAGTTAAATCTTGGAAACAACCCAAATGCCCATCAACTGAGCAATGGATAAAGGAAAGATAGACTCGAGGCTTTTACAGGTAAATGGATGCAACTAAAGACCATACCCACATGTGTAAACATCATATTGTCCCTCTAGTATAGGAACCTAAAAGGATACGTAAAACTCAAAACATACAATAGATGACAGGAAAGTGAAAGAAATTGCTCAAAGGAAGGAATGACTGGGATGAGGGAAAGAAGAAAAATGAAAGAAGGAAGGCGCTATATATATATATGTGTGTGTGTGTGTGTGTGTGTGTGTGTGTGTGTGATAACTGTACTGCTGATGCTGATGTCTGATGGTATATTGAAAGGAAGAGTTAATACTTAAAATTTCTTATATTCTGACCAATTTTGCATGCTTGTATCTGGTCATCTGGGCAACTGATTTGAAGTCAACAATATGCAGTGGAACTACCATGGTGAATTCCTATCGTCTTGTCTAGTGAAACCGTATTATCTTTAATATTTTATCTAATAATTATTTGCTTATTGTCTTTAATGGTTTGAACAATCTTCCTTCTAAATGTTCCACCTCTTAGCACATGAGGCTTCGCAGGACATTTTAGATCTAATCCACATCAATCATTTTCTTTTCATCTCATTTTAATGATTATTATGGCTCTTTCTCTCCCTCCCCTTCTGCCCCCATTTGGTTTAAGACAAACAAGATTTTATGAGCTCAGGGTTTCCAAGATCAGCTTTCCTAATAGAGCATCTGGATTCACTAGTGCCAGTGTAAAGGATGGATAATGCAGGACTGTTGCGTTATGTATTTAAAAATAATACATTGTATCACCACTGAGCAAATATTTCTAAGCATCGCCTTTGGGACACAAAACCCAGGTAGCTCATCTAAAATTAAAATAATAGAGGTAGAAATTTAGTCATGCAATTAGTGGTTGAATTTTCTCTACTAATTTCAATTCTTGTAAAAAAAATTTTTTGTACCCGGAATTGATCTCAACCTTGTGCTTGCCAGGCAGGCACTGTGCCACTGAGCTATATCCCTGGCCCCTCAAATTTTATATTGACATAGCTTAAATGGAACATTCCAAAATATGTTTTAGGTACTATAACTAGTTTTTTTCATATTTATAGTCATGATAGGTGTCCTCCTAGATCAATTCTATGGAAGCATAGGGAAAAGAAGAAACCTCAGAACATTTTTTGTTCAGGTGGGATTAAGTCATTGAATGAATATTTAAGTTGAAATTTACACAACATACAATGAACAATTTTAAAGTGAAAAATTCAGGAATGCTTATTTAATGGATAACAAATGTTGCATAACCACTACTTTTGTGTAGCTCCAAAATTTATCACCCCTGAAAACATCTCTTTATTCCTTAAGTACTTTCTCCCATCTCCCACAGTTCTTGTTCCCTGATAAGCACTTGATTATTTGATTTTCATTTCCCTAGTTACTAATGATTTTTAGCAGCTTTTGGTGTCTTGCTGGCCATTGGTATATAGTTTTTAAAGAAATGTGTGTGCTTTAGCTATCCTGAATCTTTCCTATAAATGTCATGCTATGTGAGTTTTATGTTTGGCTTCTTTCATTTAGAATAATGTTTTAGGCTCCTCTGCATTCCTGTGTGTGCCGTTTCTTTTAGAGCTGAACAATTTTCTATGGTATGTGTGCCCACTCATCTGTCGATGGATCTTCAAATGCTTTCACATTTTTGTTATTCAGAATAGTGGTGCTATGAATAAATGCAGATATGCTTACTTGAAGATTTGTTTCAGTTCTGAGTGTGCACCTAGCAGCGAACACATGGGCCACATGGTATAGCTACAACTAGAATTCTGTGGAATCATCAAAATATTTTCAGTAGTAGCTGCTTCTACTTCACATTCTTATCAATGTGACAAGCAATGGATAAGTGCTCTTTTTCTTCACACTCCTCCCTGGTCCTTGTTATTTCCTCCTTTGTGTCATTCTTGTCAGTGTGCAGTTATACTTTATTATGGTTTTGATTTTTTTTTTGAGACACTGTCTTGCTCTGTAATACAAACTGTTTTGAACTCACTATGTAACCCAAGCTGGTGATCCTCCTGCCTCAGCCTCCCAAATGCTGGGATTGCAGGTGTATGCCACCATGCCTTGCTAGTTTTGATTTTCATTTCCCTAATTAATAATGATGCTAAGCAGTCCTCATGCTTTGTTACCATTAGTATATCTTCCTTCAAGAAATGATTATTAAATTCTTTGTCCACATTTTAATTGGGTTGTCTGCTTGGGGTTGAGTTGTGGAATTTTTCTATGTATTCTGGGGTACTAGACCTCTACAAGATACATAATTTGCACTTTGCCTTCCATTCTGTAGATTATTTATTTCACCTTTTTGATCATGTTCTATCATGCATAAAGTTTTTAATTTTGGTTACTCCATTTTTGATTAATCCTATTTACCTATTTTTATTGTTTTTGATTTGTGATTTTGTTATGCTGAGAATGCATTGCCATATTTAAGGAATGAAGATTTACTCCATGTTTCACTTTAAGAGTTTTATCTTTTTTTTTTTCTTTTAGAGCATGTTTCTACTTTTAGTTAATTTTTGTGTATGGCATGAGATAGGGGTCCATTTTCATTCTTTTGCATATATGTTCACAGTTGTCCTAGCACCATTTGTTGAAGAGACTTCTTTTTCTTTTTTGGTAAATGTATTAGTCAGTTTTTCACTGCTGTAACAAATACCTGAAAAAGTCAGCTAATCAAGAGAACTTTTTTCCTTTTTTGGTACTGGAAATTGAAGTCAGGACCTTGAGCTTGCCAGGCAGGCACTTGTGCCACTGAGCTATATCCCCAGCCTTATAATGTTTATCTTGAGGCATGATTTTAGAGCCTTTAGCCCCTGATTGGTTGTTCCTCTTGCTTTGGACCTCTTGAGCACATCATGTTCCAAAAGAACATGGGAGTGCAAAACTGCTTGCCTCATTGCCAAAAAGTGGAGAGGACAAAGAAGAAGGGGTTGGGGACCCCACTAGGAATCCCCTCAATAAACTAAAGGCATCCCACTAGGTCCCATCTCTTAAAGGGCTTGCCACCTCCCAATAGCACTGTGGGTGAGGAACCAAGCCTGTGAAACATGAGCTGTTAGGAGACATTCAGATTCTAAAACATAGCAGCACCCTTGTTAAAAATCAATTGAACATCATGGTGCATATTATTCCATTAATCCTTTTGTCTCTTTGGGCAATTTCTATACTTCCTTGGCTACTGTATCTTTTTCTTAAGCTTTAAAATCAAGGTGTATGAATTCTTGTTATTTTTTAAGATTATGTTGGTATCTGGGGCCCCTTGCTTTTCTGTATGAATTTGAGGACCGGGTTGTACTCTTTTATAAAAAGGCTATTGACATTTTGGTAGAGATTTCACTGAATCTATAGATAGAGTTAAAAGAAAATTTTGACAAATTAACAGAGTTTACTTGATTAAGGACAATTAAAACATGGTGAAGCACAGCAACCAGAAAGCCTAAGAGCTGCGGGCAGTAAGGACCTATACAGACAGAACATGGAAGTAACAGAGAAGTAGCTGGATGGGCTAACACGAGGTGTTTCTCTTATTTGGAGTTCATCCAGTCAGTTGGCTTCTATGACTGTCTAAAGCTCAGCTCGTTAAGATCGGCTAAGTCCTGGCTGCTTATCAAAACTAGACCCCATGTTAGGTTTCAGTATTTTAGTGTACTGAGTTAGGGTGCAGTTTATAGTGTAGGAATCAGAACACAAAGACAGCCTGAGGACAATGGCCTTCTTAACAATGGCTTTGAGAAGTCACGTTCTCATCCTTAAGTCTCCAGATAAGAATCTTGGGAAATCATTCCACTTAGTTTGGACTTATTTTCTTTGATGACTCGTAAGCTTTTGGTATATAAGTTTTTAACTTAATTGGCTGAATTTATTGTTAGGTCTTTTATTATTTTTGTGTGTATGCTTTAGTAAACGACGCTGTTTTTAATTGCCTTTTTAGATAGCTTGCTATGGGTGTATAGAAACACAGCTGGATTTTGTGTGTTGATCCTGTATTTGTGACTTTGATAAACTTATTCATTAGCTGTAGTATTTTTATTTTTTTGTAAGATCCCTTAGGATTTTTTATATAGTCATGTCATTTGTAAGCAAATGCAGTCTTACTATTTTCTGATCTATAGACATTTCATTTCTATTTCTGGCTTAACTGCTCTGACTAGAATTTCCCATACAACGCTGAAAACCAGTGGTGAAAAGGGACATTTTTTTGTCTTTGTCCTCATCGTAAAGCACTCTGTGTTTCAATACTGAATATTACATTATTTTTGGATTTAAGAATTCCCTTTCTGTTCTTACTTTATCAAGAAAGTGTGCTGAATTTTGTTAGCTTTTAGTGTGTCAATTGACATGATCGTGATTTATTTCTTTCACTCTATTATTATGATCTATTACATAAATAGCTTTTTATTTTAGCCTATTATTTTGAGGATTTATCACACTTGATCATAGTATATAATTCTTTAATATGCTCTTGGATTAAAATTCCTGATATTTGTTTAGGATTTTGAATCTAAATTTAAAAGAGACATGCAACCCCAGTTTTTTTATGGCCTCTTTTTCTGGCTTTCATGTTAGGGTAAGACAAATCTCATTTGTTAAGAAATATTCTCTCCAACTTCTGGGGAAGAGTTTCAGATGGATCAATGTTACTTATTAAATATCTCAGAATCCAGCAGTGAGGTTGGTTGGTCCGGAACTTTTGCTACATTATTTAAATATATTGTAACTGATTCAATCTCCTTGATGGTTATACATTTGTTTATATTTTCTATTCTTTTTTATTTTGGGTAATTTGTGAGTTTCTAGGAATATATCCTTCTAATTTAGGTTATGTAATTTGTCAGAGAAGAATAGTTCCCAACATTATTTTATGATCCTTTTTATTTCTTTTTTAAATTTAAGTTTATTGGAACAATCTCGGTATATATAATGATGACGTTCATTATAAGGAATTTGTATCTGTACCTGATATATATTGTTTCCTCTTCTCCCCATTCCCACCCACTTGTTTCAAACCCCTTCCTCTCCCTGCTCACAAAGCTTGGTTTTCATTTCATCCTGTTCTCATTTTTTCTTTCCCTTCTTTCTTCTCCCCTTTCTCTCCCAATTTCCCTTTTCCTTTTGAACAGTTTCCTCCTATTTCACAATATCTATTGTACATTTATGTTCCCGTTTAGGCTAGTATAATGTTCTTTCATTTCTACTTATTTGAGGGTTCTTACTCTTTCTCTGTCAAATTCGTAAAATCTCGAGGTATTTCCTCACTTTTAAGGTTCTTTCTCTTTCTCTCAGCTCTCCTGTGCATCTTCTGTGGCATGTGCTTTGGTATTCTGTTTCACATGCCATAGACCCCTTAGGTTTTGCTCATTTTATTCTTTCTGTGCCTAAGACTGAATGTTACAGTTTAGATTGAGAATATCTTTCAAAGCCATGTGTTGAAAGCTTGGTTCAGCCCACGGCACGACCGGGATGGGATGGAGCCCTTAGGAGGTGGGACATAGTGTAAGAAAGTTATGCCACTAGAGGCATTCATATGAAGGGAATATTGCAATCCCAGCCCCTCCACTGCTTTCTCTGTTTCCTGGCCAGTGTGAAGTGAACAGTTTTCTTCACCATCAGCTCCCACAGGCCCCAAAGCAGCAGAACCAGCCATCTATATACTGTACTCTCTGAATCTCTGAGCCAACCTTTCCTCCTTTTAAACTGATGACCTCAGGTGTTTTTCTATAGTAACACAAAGTTAATTAACACACTGAATAATTTCAACTTCTACCTTCCAGTTCATGGACTATTTCTTTAATACACTAAAATCTTATATTGAAATCCCTAGTAAATTTTGTATCTCAGTATTGTACCTTTAGACTACAGATTTTTACCTGTATTCCTTTTCATAATTTCTATCTCTGTTCATACACATCTTTTGTGTATACACCATTAATGTAGTTCAATTTTTTGTCCATGGTTTCCTTTAGATCTTTGAGCACATTTATGACAGTTGGGTTAAGTCTTTTTCTGTAAGTCAAATGCCTGCACCTTTTTAGAGATGATTTTTGTATTAGCTTTCCATCTCTGTAACAGATAACTTACAAAGAGGAAAATAGTTATTCTGGCTTATAGTTTTAGAGACTGCAGCCCATGATCCATTGGTGCTCTTGCTTTGGGCAAACAGGACACTGAGATTGGAACACGTAGCAAAGCAAAATTGCTCACTTCATGGTCAGGAATTAGAGAAAACAGAAGAGACCAGGATCCCCAATCCCTTTCAAAGGCACACTCCGAATAACCTCATTTCTTAAATTTTGCACCACTCCCCAATAATGCCAAGCGAGGGACCCCACATGTAAATGTGCAAGCCTTGGGGAGACACTTCTCATTGAAATGATAGCTACTTTTTTCCTATGAGTGAGTTATATTTGACTGTTTCTTATTTGCTTTTCAGCATTTTTTTGGTTGAATATTGAGAATTCGGAATTTTATAATGTGGCAATTTTGAAAATCAGATCTTTTTTTCTGTCTCCAAGGGTTGCTTCCATTGCTTCTTGAGGATTACAGTTGTCCACTTGTTTAGTGACTTTTACAAGCTGTTTTTGCAGTGACTAGATGTGTGTGGTTTCTGAATCTCTATTGCATTATCTCTGTAGTCAGGAACTTTTCTTAATTCCAAGGCCTCCTCTCCATTACCCCAGCAAACAAAAGATGAAAGAAAAAAAATAATGAAAATTACTCTTTCCAATGTTGTATCTTGATTCTGATCTGCAGCATTCCTAAGCTATGTCATTTACCATGTGTAGCTTCAGAAATCTATGTGCAACTAGCTTTTATCATGTTAATGTTTGGTAGATTTCTTTGATAACTCAGGAACAAAACTAAATCGAAAGAAAAAGAGAAACAAAAATCACAAACCTCTCCTAGAATGTGTATACTGATTCCAAGCTTTGACACTGTTGCTTCTCTTAATCTAGTAATTTACGTCTGCCTTAGCCTTTATTTCCTGCTTTCACTGAGCCTAGAGCTCAGCCCCAGGTGAAAGCTTAGGATCTTCGCAGGTTTGTTCTCTTTCATTCTCTTTTTCTCTCTTTCTTTGTTGAGACAGGGTCTTACTTTGTAGTGCAGGCTGGTCTTAAACTCCCTATGTAGCCCATGCTGGTTTTGAACTCACAGCAATGTCCCTGCCTCAGCCTCCTGACTGCTAGGATTACAGGCATGTACCACCACACTAGACTTGTCTAGTCTTTTCTGAACATGCATCTTGCCTTAAACGTGGTGGTGGTTTTTGAAAGATCACAGTATACATAGGTGTTTTAAAATGTTTTAATTTTCAAAAGAAACTTTCTCCCCAGTATGTCTTCCCAAGCTTTTTATGCTATGTGGAACGTTTCAACAATTTGACCAAAGTGATTGTGGATTATTCATTAGCCCAACAATATTTGCAAGAAATGCCTGCTGCTTTCCTGTGCTCTGACTTCTAAGTTAGGCCAAACAGAGACTATCATCTTCCACCAGTCCTCAGGCCGCCCAAGACAGACTACAATAGACACACACAGTTCTTTTGAGAAGGTCTGTTCTGTTCTTTTCCAACTTAGGGATCAATGTCCCATATGCAAAATAGCATGCTGTGTTTAAGACTGCTACAGAGCCTGGTCAGGGGTTGTTCAAGGGCAAGTTCAAAAGGCCTGAAACCATCCCATTTTAAAGTTGAATTTTTTTTTTTTAATTCAGCATTTGTTTGGTTACAAAAAATCTTTGAGTATTCTTCAGAGTTCTAGCAAAAGCAATACTAACAGTTTCTGCTTAATTTTCTAGCATCTCTGTGGAGGGACAGGGTACTACTAGAGCTGCCTGTGTGACTATTTTTTACCAGTACTACTTCAGATATTTTTACTGGGTTCACTGCAATGTTTTAAGGTAGAATATACTAAAATAATATTCACACCTCTCCTCACGCTCAACCCCTTCTGAGCTATAATGGACTACTTTGTATTACAACAACTCTCCATCATGAATAACCGTAAGTCTGGATTACATGTCAAAAGGAAATAGTTCAATCTGAACTCATCCAAAGGAGCTTGGAGGAAATCATCCTCACGATCTTAGACAACTATAAGAATTTTGGTCAACAGAAGACCTGCTCTGAAACTTAATAAGGAACAAAGGAATGGCAAATGTAACCCTAGAAATGTAAGAAGCAATGGAAATAGTAAATACATTAGCTGAAATAAATAAATAAATAAAAATACTGTCTACAAATAGTGAAATAGTATTTGTCTGGGCTTAACAAAAATAAAATCCTCGAAAACACCTGTACAAAACTCAAGAGTTAAATTCATGAAATTGAAGTGTTTTTAAATTTCTTATTCTGTCCAGGAATTGGAAAAGGTATTGATCTATAGTAGATGCTAGCAAATCAAAAGTAATGTTGTACATAAAGGAGAGCCACAGCCTAAAAATTTCCATAATCTGTATATCTGATGAAGGACTCATAGTGAGGATGTAGACAAGAGCTCAGACATCAGGAAGAAGAAGACAGGCAATCTAATAAAAGAATGGATGAAAGACTTGAACAAGCGTTTAACAAAAGAGAATAAAAACATGTAAATTGATTTTGTCATCCCAGAAATGCAAATTATATCCACAATATGGTACTCCTACATGTTCACCAGAATATGTAATATTTAAAAAGGTTGAAGGAAGAAAACATAAAATACAACTGAAAAATCAAATGTTGAAAAATGAGGATCCAATAAACTTTCATTTATTCCTAGCAGACATGTAAACTGGTGAAACCAAGGAAACTAACAGTTTCTATTAATGCTATATATGTATATGTGTGTGTGTGTGTGTGTGTGTGTGTGTGTGCGCATATATATATGTATATATATTCACTTATATATATATTCATTCCCTGGTACAATTATAATTCCTGGGAACATAACAAAATTAAATGTGTAACTCATTAAAGCTTAGGTACAAGAATATTTATAGCAGCATTATTAGTAGTTACCCCAAACTTTAGCCTGGTGTCAAGGAACAGTAGAATAAGGAAGTTTTGTAATTATATACAAAAATAAAATTAAGTATGCATTACTATAAATCAATCTTGAAAATATAATACTAAGCAAAAAACAGGAAAGAGTAGACACTGAGTTTCTACATATGCTTGAAAAATGACAAGACTAATTTAGGTGGCAGTGGTCAGCAGGGTGGCTTGTTTGTGTGTACAAGGTGCAGCAAGACTGAGCAGGAGGAGAATGTGCTGCATCTTCCAGTGGGAGGTGGTTATGCAAGTTGGTCCACTTTGTCACCAAGATTTACACTAAAGATTATTACACTTCTTTATGTATATGTTATGCTTAAAATAATCTTAATACTCATCAATTTGGAAAGACAACAAATTTTATCTCATCAATTTTGGCAAGGATGCAGGGAAAGGAATGTTTAAATACCGGCGGTAGGAACGTAAACTGCGACAACTACTCAGGGTTAGTGAATCCGTGAGATCTAGTAGGATTTAATAAGTGCATAGTTATGGTCCACTACATTCACTTATTGGTATCTTCACTTTAGAGAATGCTTAGACATAAGTGAAATAAAATAAAAAACAACCCACGTACACGTATGTTTAAGGTAGCATTAGGGTATTATTAATAATAATAATACAGACAAACTACATGTGAGAGGGTAAGGAAGTATAGATTAAAGTGTTTGTGTATTTGTTGAGGACAACCACAGGGCATTTCAAAAGAATGACGTAGATTTACTTCTCATAGATATGGAAAGATCTCAACACTCAATGTAAAATACAACTTCTACACATAAACAACGTACAGGAACTAGGAGCCATTATCTAAGGTCTGGTTTTGTATTAGTGCCTGAGAAGTGCATTGGCAATGCTTTTCTTTCTTTTTCCTTCCTCCCTCCCTCCCTCCCTTCCACCCTCCTTCCCTCCCTCCCCTTTTTTTGCCTGGATACAACAGCACTTAGACTAACTGTGGAAGAATATCCAAATAACATCACTTAATTTCCCCACGAGGTAAACTGCCTGGCTGAGAAACTAGGATGCAAAAACTTTTCACTGGATATTTCTGTTACTTTAAAACATTTTCTGGGGGCCTGATCCAATATCGCCAAGTTTGCGCCCAACCCGCGCAACTTAATTTAGCCAGATCCTGCCTCGAAATATAAAAAGCGCTGGCAATGTACATCGGTGATAAAGTCCTGGGTTCAATCTCCAGTACAAACAACAAAACGAAACTATGTAACTGTAGCATCTGCTGAGCAAAAACACTTTATAAAGAACAATAAATGATAACAAACCTCGTGGGAAACACTAGACAACAGTACAATCAGATATACTATTACAGATGTTGGTTACGCAGTAGGAGCACAGAGAAACGGTCTCCTAAATAGGCCTGAGGCAGCTAGGAATTCCCAAGTGGTTGGGACACTTAACAGATCGGGGCAGAAAAATGCAATGCCGTGTTTTCATTCCTGGAGAGTTCAGGGAGAAGCGCGCAGACACCCTGACATCCATCCCAACGGTTATTTTCCACGAGCTGGAGCCTAAAACCCCAGTGACTGCAAGACAGCAGTAGAAGCAGAATGACCAAAGAGGAAGCGGAAGCTAATTGAAATGGTGTAACGCTGCAGGAAAACTCAGGAAAGTTATGACCCCTCAAACCAGCGCCAGACCAGCGCCAGTCTCCCACAATTCCCATTCTTCCATGTAGCTTTCAGCCCGCCTTCTCCTGCCTCTTCGCACCGCTTACTGGCCAATAGATGATTGACAAATACTCTTACCAATCGAATGTCTCTTCTAGGGCCCGCCCCCTCCTCAGCCGGGTCTTTGATACCAGGGTGAGAGGCGGCCGACGTCAGCGTGCTGACGTCACGGGTGGAGCCTCACTGAGGCCCGGCCGCAGGCTGCGGGCCTCTGGCGCCTGGCGGCTGGAGGCGAGCTGAGAATCGTCTGGGCCGGATCCTGGTCTGGGTCCGCCCCGTCGCGCTCCGCCCCTCCGCCCCCAGTGCCCGGGCGGGAGCGACCGTGGAGCCACAACCTCCGGGCCAGGCTGGGGCGGCCGGCCCGGAGCCACCCTTTGAGGTATGCTGTGTTTCTGGTCGCCTTTTTTGACAGGAGGGAAAACTGAGTCCCGGGATGAGGTCACCTTAGGGAGGCCGCAGCGCGGCGACGCGTTTCCGATGCGGATTCCGGGAGTCGGGGCAGTGCGAAGGCGAGGCCGGGATGCAGAAGAGAAGCCGAAGACTACTAAGCCCAAATCGCTCTGGGGCCCGGGGTTCAGGGATGGATGCAGGGAAGTGAGGTCCCTCCCAGTCCTCTTTCCTGTGGACCCGGAGGAGGCCACGGGCCTTCAAGAATGATCGGGAATGATAACTAGGGCTGAAGCCTGTATTATCCAGGCACATTCATCGAGAAGAGACTTGTTCACAACCAAAGAAAATAAAAATCAGAACATGACTCATGAATGCCCTGCCAGTGGTTTCCATTCACTTGCATTGCACACTCAGCGTGCCATTTTTTACAAGCCTGCTTACTTTTGGAGTTGAAAAGGTTTTTTAATTTTTATTTTCTTTTAGTTCAAACATAGATTGAAAGCGTGGAACTTAGAATTGGTTTAAAATTGGAATAGTTCACTGTCATTTGTTTTGTTTCATGGAAGAATCATTGAACTGGTTGTTTGACCCGGTGAGAGTTTGCGTGCATTTAGGAAGGTAACAAAATCAGATCTAGTTTCTAAGTACACTGCGAGTAGTCCAGTGGAAGGGTTCTGAGAAGTACTTCTCTTTATTTACCCATCTACCTCTTTCTAGAAGCAAGAGTTGATAAAAGAAATCAACTTGTGATATTCTTGCTTCATTTGTGGAGTCTGTAATAAGATGGTGTGTGAGTTGTGCTTTTGAAGTGAATGTCGACTGTACCATATGCAGAATGATACTCACACGTGTATAATGTTTTGTATTGTCAAGAAGCACTCACTTTTCTCAAACATGGACCTTTTAAGACTGCACTGTTGTAGAAAACTGCATAAAGGAGTGATTAAAACAACTTGTAAGGACTTTCCCTTATGTTCTTAGAAGGATACTGATTTACCATTTGAATTTATTCATTGGACGATTTGCTGCATCTGTACGCCATCCTAATTGATTTAGGTGTTGGAGTTGGAGTAATGAACTGTTTAGATAGGTTGCTTGCCTTGAAACATCTTACGCTTTGGTGGAGATACGGTGGCCATGGAAACTAAAAAGTAATTTTAGGTAGTCGTAAATACTAGAAGGAGCTTGTGTGTCGTCAGGGAAGACCTTCCAGAGGAGGTGATGGTTTGGATGAAACAATGTTTGGAGTGAGTCAGCTATGGGGAGATCTATTGGAAGATTCTAGTAACATTGCACAGGAAGTAAAGGAAGAATTAGTTTGGCATGTTCCAGGGATGAAGGAAAGCCATTCTGACAGGAGCAGAGTAAGCCTAGGGGAGAGTGAGGTTGGGGGACAGTGGTAATGGGTGACACTGGAGAAGTGGGCAGGCGCTGCGTCATCTTTGTCCTTTGTGTGAATTGCCCACAGGTTAAAGAAGATGGTTTGTGTTTTAAAGCCTCCATTTTCATTTAAAAGTACTCAAACTCTAACCAGCTTTCTGCTGTATTTGGGTTATGAAATCATTGCGGTAATTCATTGTGTGTGTGTGTGTGTGTGTGTGTGTGTGTATACACACATATATGTATATTTTTATAAATATGTATCTCTGTATATGTACATTTTTTTCCTCCTCTAGTGGTCCTCTTAATGAAAAACTGTCTTTCTCCAGCACTGAACCCCATCCACTGATTTTGCATTTCATTGTTACTGTGTGCAGGACTCAAAGTCTCTGCTTATCTTCAACTCTCCTGCAATATTATCTTTACCTGCTTCATTTGGAAAACCCTACCAGTTTATCTCTGCTCTGTTCAACCCAAGTTCTATGAAGCTGCACAGTTAAGTAGATTGTCCTTTTCCATTAGTGCTGGTATTGCTGACCAGGGTCACTTGTCTGCCTTTGTTCAGAATGCCTGCAGTCTTTCAAGCATGTTGTACACTGTTATCCTTCCAGCATCCTGTAGAGGTTGAGTGTTAAACCTTTTCAACAGTGGAAGAAATTTGTACTTAGGGCCACTGAGCTAGTCATGATGGCGCTCATTATCCTTCCTCCAAAGTCCACTTCCTTCTGCTCCACCTTCTGCTTCCCTGCTAGTACCTAACATTCGTTTCATGATGTGGCATTTTAAATACCATTTGATTTGACCCTCTCAGTTTAGAGGTGGGACTGTGGAGGCCCAGAGAAGTTGTAAGGATTTTCAAAATATACCAAAGCAATGAGCAGACCGGTGCCAAATTCTTACCCTGCTGATTTTCGGTTGTGTATGTGTGTTTCCTCATTTTCCTTCTCTAAAGTCCCATAACACAGATTATCTATATAGAGAAAAATATATTTTAGTAGTTAGAATGTACTGTGTATAAACTCATAAAAGATAATTTTTAAAAGATAGGCAGTGCTTCTTCTTGGGCTAAAATGCTTTATTTTCCTTCTGAACAATAAGTTGGTATAAATTCTCTGGATGAATCCTTGGCTTTTGTTAGGAAGAGGCTGTGGTTTATAACTGACTTTTTAATATTTTTAATTTCAAAAATGTTTAGAATGGACTCAATTTTTCTCCCCTCAGCTTTGACTTTATGCTTAGAAGTATAGGAATAACATATATGCAGGAGGGCTAACATGGTTCTACTATTGTATTATATCACTTAATGCTAAGGAATAATCGATGATGGGTTATTTGATCAATCTTGTATGTCTGTATGTGTTATCCTGAACACACACTTCGAAGATACCAATATGCAAAGCAGCAACTATTGGTGGTTTTTTTTGTTGTTGTTGTTAATGTTGTTGTTTGCCTGTTTTGTTTTTTGTCTTTGGATTTTTGGTTTTTGTGTTTTTTCTGTTGTTGAGAGGATTAATTGTCTGACTAATTTTGCATGTCTGTATGTGGGTTCATATATTTACACTTCGAAGATATTAATGGATAAAGCAATAACCACTGTTGAGACCATGTCACCTTGTCTATAGATTAGTTGTGATTGTACTGTTTTTTATGCTAATTGGTGTCTGTTTGTTAATATGTTTTTGTACTTTTATTTTTTTAAAAATAAAAAATAAAAAAAAAAGAAGTAAAGGAATATTGCCTACAGTTTGCTAGCTCAGAGTTTCTGACAAGTGGAGTTTCTTTATAATATAGAGGAAGTCTTTATGTCAGCTCAGTGATATAATTTCTCCTTCTTAGCAGTATGTTACATTTAAAAAAATAGCAGTGAGTTGATAAATTCTGTGGTTGAAAAATTTCTTACATTGTCCTAAATTTTAAAAGTAGCCATGATTTCTAAGTTTCATTTATTTTAGGAAATTTTTTTTTTTTGGTACTGAGAATTGAACTCAGGACCTTGTACTTGCCAGGCAGGCACATGTGCCACTCAGCTATATCCCTGGCCCCAGTTTCATTTATTTTAGTAATTATGATTCGAATATATTAGATGAATAATAACAGACTATTAAATAGATTAATTTACTTTCTGGATGACCTTTTGACCAGCCATCTTGATGAATATTTTCTTTTCATTAGTTGAATTAGAATAATACGAATGGAATTAGCACCTTCTTTCTTAAATGTTGAAAGATATTTATAGACTTAGACAAAAGACAGCTTTTGCTAAAGAAGCCAAAATAGCAAAACTGGATATTGTTATGAGTAGCTCTGACTGAGTAGCTCTGTCGGTTAAGATTGTTTGTGTAATTGATGTTCATATTCTAAAACTCCAGTTTTAGATGATTTGACCTCACATTATGGTGCTGTCCTGCCCTGAACCCAGTGCACCATACTGGACTCCTGACCTGTACTTTGAGCTTTCTCTCTTCTGAGCCATAACTTGTGTTCTGCCTGGTATGCTAATTGGATGGACTCCAGCTGGTCAAAGTTCTGTCTCTTTAGATCTACTCAAATGCTGGACTTTCTCAGTAAAACATTTCCTGGGTCTCTTTAATGGAAGCTTTCTCTTTTCATAGCACTTTTTGGAGTCTTTCTCTGCAAAACAGTTTAACAGTCTTGTGATCTTTGACAATGGACTACTGTGTGCTTGAGTTTCCCAATCTGTATTTACTTGAGCTTAAAAGACTTAACAATGTATGCTGTACATAGTGGGTTTTCGTTGTTGTTGTTGTTTAGATTGGTGGAGCCCCGTCTTTTATTACACATCTATTACTTCATCCTTGAGAGAGACACTGTCAGGCTTTTCTTGGCTTCAGCAGACCCTCTCTCCTGGAACATAAATTTTCATACTATAAATGCTGAGGATGCTGTATTAATCAGCATTACTTTCTTGTAACCAAATACCTGAAAAAAAAATGTAAAAGAATACAGGTTTGGTTTAGCTCATGGTCTCAGGGATTTGAGTCTGTGGCTCTTTGCTCTTACTGTTTTGGGGTCCTTGGCAAGGTAGAAACAGAGCTGAGGGGCATGGTGGAACAAAGATGACCACAGAGAGGGCAGGAAAGTCAAGAATGACCTAGAGCAAGATAGCACGTTTATCCTAGCTGGTTGTTGCTTGGACAAAGGTCTTCTATCTATAACATACAAAGAATTAAAAAAAATGAACCTGTCCAAATTCAAAGACCCAATCCAGAAATGGGCATCTGAGATGAATACACACTTCTCAGATAAAGAAATACAAATGGCACATAAATATATGAGAAAATGTTCTACATCTTTAGTTATTTGAGAAATGCAAATAAAAACAACATTGAGATTTCATCTCACCCCAGTAAGGTTGGCCAACCTTACAAAGTCAACCAATAACAAATGCTGGCCAGGCTGTGGAGAAATAGGGACTCTTCTCCACTGCTCGTGGGAGTGCAGACTGGTGAAACCACTGTGGAGAGCAGTTTGGAGATTCCTCAGCAAATTAGGTTTAGAGGTCCCATACAACCCAGCTATTCCCCTTCCGGGTATTTTCCCAGAAGATCTGAAAACATCATATCACCATGATATATGTGCACCCATGTTTACAGCAGCGTAATTTGTAATAGCTAAATCGTGGAAGCAACCCAAATGTCCATCCACAGAGGACTGGATTAAAATACTGTGGCATTTTTATATAATGGAATATTACTCAGCTGTGAAGAAGGACAGATTTGGGGCTTTTGTAGGCAAATGGTCACAATTGGACAATGTACTCATAAGTGAAATAAATCAGAGGTTCATGTGCAGGCAACATATTGTGTCACTGGTGTAGGAATCTGAAGGTGGGAGTGTGGATTAGGGGGTGTGAAGGGAGTCTGCTCACAGGTAGGGAGCAGGTGGGATGAGGGGAGGAGGAAAGGGAAGAAAGGGACAGATATGTATCTATGTGTGTATATGCAGGATGGCTAATCTGGTGCCACTATTGACCTGTGTCGCTTTATGGTAAGGAGCAGGTCATGATTGTTTGATCAAGATTGTATGTCTGTATGTGATTTCAGAAGCATGCACTTTGAAGTTATCAATGTGTGGTGCAGCAGCCATTGCTGATTCCCTGTCGCTTTGTCTATAATTCAATTTTGATTGTACTGCTCTTGTGCTACTTTGTGTCTTTTTGTTAATGTTTTCCTTTTTTTGTTGTTGTTTTTTCTGTTTTCTTTGTTTTTTATACTTTAAAAAAATAAATATTTATACATTAAAAAAAAAGATAAGTCTTTTAGAGTCAAACCCACATTAACCCACTTCCTCCAGCTGGACCCTACTCCCTTAATAGCCCATTAAGCTATGATTCATTAGTAGAATAACCCATTAGCATTCTCCTGATCCAGTCTCCACTCTGGGTGCCACCTTTGAACATTGTCTCGCTGGGGATTCAAGCCTTCAGTACATGAGTCTTTGGGGGATGATTCACATTTAAGCCCTAATAGGTGTACTGCCGCAAATAAAGTCAGTGCAGTCTGTACATACGGTAACTGGACAAGAGCAATAGCATCAACAGTTTTCAGTTTTAAAAGTTGAGAACACTGAGGTCCAGAGAGATGAGTCCAGGGGCCCTTGATCCATGGAGTGCTGGGTTAAGAAACCTGGCGAGTACTCCCTGCTCTCAGCAGCAAAAGCTTGTGGTTCTAATGACCTGTATTAGAACCTCAGGCAACCTCTTAAATGATGTATGAGCACAGCTTGGGGCCTTTTCATTGTTTTGCTTGCTTTGTTTGTGAGTTGACCTGGATCCAGATGGTACAGTATTTCGTACTGTGAATTAAGATCAAAGCTGAACTCTCACCAAGAATTTCTGACACTGAACTGTTTGAACCTAGAGGCTCTTCCGGGACAGGGATTAGGATAATATTGAGTTTAGTATTCTTTAAAACTTGCCTTCTAGTCGCAATCTTCCAAAAATACATCTTGGGAGAAGTGAGCATTCTTATTGTTTTAAATCTGGAATTTGGAGAAATTTTGCTTGTTTTTTTTCTTCCGTGATAGAGATGGAATCCTTGAACCTAAGATATTCTGCTTACTAGGCAAATGCTCCACCTCTGAGCTATACTCCCAGCCCCTGGTCGTGTACCTTCAAAGTTGCAGTGCTCACAGTTTGCATGTCCTATAGTTTCCAGAGCACTATACTTTTCAATTGTTGTGAATTATTGCTCACTGTAGTATATTCCTATATTCACACTTTCTTTTTGTTTCAGAAAACTATATTCTATAATTATTTTTTAAATTAACCACTTGCTTGTTAAATTAATGACACAGAATGAGGCAACTTTGAGACCTTTTTTCTGTTCTCAGGGTATGTTAAATTCATCCAGGATGACAAGGAGCTATTAAAGTGTTAGGAGTTTCTCCATCGAAGTGGTGTCACTAGCGAGGATTTGCTTTGGGCATTGCTGACAGTAATACCAACAGAAGGCTGTGTCTATTCCTGGAGCAATGGGCTATGTATTAGGGTTTCTCCTCCTCAGCACCACTGACATTTTGGGCTGAAAGGTCTTTGCTGTAGAGACTGTCCTGTGCATGGTAGCACAGTCTTTAAGCCTGTTTGTGACCTCTACTGTCTAGGTGCAAGTCCTCTAATACATCCAGAAATTACCAAATGCACTGGGGCTAGGGGTGGGGATGCAAATTTTTTTCCCCTCCTTCTATATCCAGTGTTTTATATAAACTGTTCTCCGTAACAACCTTTGAGGTTAGATTATTATTGCAGTATTATTGTCCCCATTCTACAAAAGAGACATAGAGAGGTTAAGTAACTTGTCCAAGCTACTTAGCAGCAGTCCTGGCATGTGAAACCAGACAGTGCTCTTGGTGAGCCCTTAGCCAACAGTTCTCTCTAACTGACCACAAGCTACAGGTAGTCTAGAGACCCTGTAAAAAGAACCAGGGAAAACTAGAATAAATTTAAGTAATGGGTGGCAAATTAGTTAACTGGAGAATATTGCCAAAATTGGCTGTTTCTCAAGAGAAGGGAGTACTATAGTCTAGATTTCATTTACGTGGAATTTTTTCATATTGACAATTCCATGTTTAGAAAAACATTCAAACCAGCAAACAAATATGTCCATGTATATGGGCAAAATTTGTCCCCAGCAGTGGGGTTGTAGTCTTTTGTGTGTGGACTGTGCAGCACTGTGACTGGGAAAGTACAGCCATATGATGGGGTTATTGAGTTTGATTCTGAATGCAGGGCGCAAAGTGGAAATGAGGGTGGGCCTGGAGGGCTTCCATACTAGGAGGGGCTGTCTTGTGTTCTCTTAAACCAGAAGAGCATGAGAACTGAATTTTAGTGCTCTGCTGCTCAGTGCAGATCTGGGTTGAATGACTTTTCATAACTTTGAAAAACATCCTTCCTAGCTTGTTCTTTCATGACCTCTACTCATCCAAGCATTAAATATCTCATAGGATATTAAATAAAGCAGAGTAGAATTGCACACCTGTGTCCTCAAAAACCACAACCGTAAAAAAAAAAAAAAAAACCACAACCGTAAGTCATTTTGTTGGCAGCCAGTAACCATGGAGTCTGTGTTTAACTCTCTTTGAACATGGAAGCTGACTGCCAGCTTTTTAGAAGCCATAAACTCTTGCTAGCTTTTGATGCTTTCCTTGTTCTCAGGACCCTGGCTTCCTCTTGAGCCTGTGTACCCTTGGTTGTGAAGGCAAGCTCACAGTGCCCTGCTGCCTTGTTTCAGCCCTCTCTGGTCTGTGGTTCCCTCACCTGCGGTCTCCTAGGGCCAGTCACTGCAGACTTGCTACGCTTCTCTGATTTTAGTTTGCTTCCGTCTACCTGTGTCTTAGAACATAACAGCTTTTTGTTTCTTCCAAAGCCATGCATTTCAGCACAGGCCAGCTTTTCCATGAAGCCTGTTCTGGTCCTCCAAAATTCAGTCTTTTTTGCATAAGATTGTGTTAGATTTTTTCTAATTATTAATGTGATTCTATTAACTCCTTTTTGCAGGGATGTTTGAGGACAGGGACCATATCTTTATTATGCATCTTTTCTTCTGTACTCAGATAGTGTTTTGTATGGTAGATAATTAATAAATATGTCTGTTTCAGACACATAGGCCCACATGTAGTGGTTTATTTGTATTTGTCCATATGTTTGTATTAGTTTTTATAGTGTGCTATTAGTGTGACTACACTACATAGCATTTAAAATATATTAGAGAAATGATCAATCTAGTTAATTAGGATGGTTAGGGCATTTTTATTAATTCCATTGTTAAGTATAGTAACTTGAAGTTTTTCTTGGTTATTCGATATAATATGATGAAATTCCAGTCACATGTATGAGGTTATTTTGGGTTTAGTTAGTAAACACTCAGACTCTATATTTTCATACAATGATATTTGTAATTCAGGAATTTAACAAACAAATCAAATGCCTGACACAGGCCAGGTGTTCGCTAGGTGCTAAGAATATGGAAGTGTTCCCTAGGAGCTTATAAAACAGTACTGAGAGAAAGGCTTGTGAAGATTAAAGGAGCTCTTAAAAAATCTGGAATCTACATAATGCCTATTAGTCTGCTTTCTTTTATTATAACAAAATACCTAAGGTTGAATACTCCATAAGAAAAGAATTGGGCTGGTTGTAGTAGTACATACCTGTCATTCCGGCTACTTGGAGGCTGAGGCAGGAAAATAGAAAATTCCAGACCAGCTTGAGCAATTTAAAACCCTGTTGGGTATGTAGTCCCATGATCCCTGGTTTCAATTATCAGTACTGGAAAAAAAAAAAAAAAAACGAAGAAGAAATGAAGGATGAAGGAGGAATTTTATTTAGCTAACAGTTGATGAAGGTAATTTTATTTAGCTAACAGTTTTGGAGGGTGAAAACCCAAGGCCAGCTGCCCTGTGCATGTGGATTCTGATGCGGGCCACCTCAGCGGTGTACAACCAAGCAGAAGAAACAGTGACATACAGAAGCAAGAGATCATATGGTGGGTGACATGTGAGATTCAAGGGCCACACTTGGTCTTTTATAACAGTTTGCTCTTGGGAAAACTACCCCAGGTCTCTTGAGAAGTATATTAATTTGTTCTGGTAACCTCAGTTTCTTGTCTTGTGTCATCGCAGCAGGCTTCCAACATACGAACCTTTTAGGGTCACACTCAACTTGCAAGCTGTAGGGGATGTCCAAACCACAGCACCAGGGGGTCAGCAAAAGTTTCGCTGAGGAAGTGATCCTGCAGCTTCCTAGAACAGTGATGAGGCTTGTTGTTTTTGTTGGTAGTAGAAGCAGAACCAGGCAGTGATGGTGAGGCATAGAAGGTGAAATTTGGGTAAGGCAACTAGAAATGGTAAGCACAGAGCAATGATGGGTTTGAGCAGAGAAATGAGTATTTTGAAGGGGAGTGAGTGAGACTTGATTGTTAGTGATGTGATGAGGTATGATTGAGGATGCAGTGAAGGAGATGGGTGAGAGCTAATGAAGGGACTGAATTTATCACCAATTAGGAATATGTGGAGCCTGCAGCAGAGTTATATTTAGTGTATTTTCTTAATAATAAAACCTGTACACAGTATCTAAACTGATTTTAGTGTTTATAGGCAGCCTCTCTCTCTCTGTAGCTGTATTTTTACATTTTTAAAATTTTGTAGTTGCTTATCTCTTTTCAAAATTATATGAGATCGAATTTTCAGAGAATGGTGCATTTTCAGTCCCTCGTTGAGAACCTTGTGAATTTAAATCTATCCTAACTCAAAGCAATCCTGCAGCCAGTCCTGGTGATCTGTTTCTGTAATCCTAGCACTCTTCAGAGCTGAGGCTGGAGGATCACAAGTTCCAGATCAGTCTATGACATGTGACTAGACCTGTGTCAAAACAAAAAGGAAAGCAGGAGGAGGAGGAGGAGGAGGAGAGAAAGAAAGGAAAGGTGTTTGTCACCAGTGGATTTCTTGATAACAGCCATTCTTTCTGGAGTGAGCTAGAATCTCAGCATTGTTTTAATTTGCATATCTCAAATAACCAATGATATTGAACATTTTTTCCATATATTTATTCACCCTTTCTAGTTCTTCTGAGAAGTGCCTATATATTTCAAATGCCCATTTTGGATTGGGTCTTTAAATTTGGGGGGGTCTGAGTTTTTTGAGTTCTTTATATATTCTAGATAGTACTCCTTTGTCTCAGGGACAGCTGACAAAAATTGTATCCCACGCTGTGGGTTGTCTCTTCAGTCTCTTGCTGGTTTTTCTTGCTGTGCAAAGGCTCTTTTGGTTGGGGTGGGGGGTGAGACAAGGTCTCGCTGTATACTTTAGGCTACCCCAGAACTCATTAGGTAGCCCAGGCTGACCTTGAACTTGCAGCAGTTTTGCCTTGGTCTCCCAAGTGGTAGAATTACAGGTGTGTGCCACCACACCTAGCAAATTTTTTAATAAGATGAGATCACAGAATTGCCTTTGCTATTCTAGGTCTCTTCTAGTTCCAAATTAGTTTTAGGATTGTTTTCTCTAATTCTGTGAGATACAGTGTTGGAATTTTGATCAGGATTGCATTAAATCTGTATAGCAGTTTAGGAAGTTTGGCCATTTTCACTATATTGGTTCTTCCTACCCAAGAAAAAGGAGTGTCTTTCCATTTTCTGATATCTTCTTCCACCTCCTTTTTCAGAGTACTGTAGTTTTCAATGCAGAGGTCTTTTACTTCCTTTATTAGATTGATTCCTAGGTGTTTTCATTTTTTAAAATACTATTGTTAAAGGTGTTGTTTCCCTAAATTCTCTCTCAGTGAGTTTGTTTTTTGTGTACAGAATGCTATTGATTTTTGAGTGTTGACTTTGCATGTAGCTATGCTATTGAATTTAGTTAATAAATCTGGAAATCTTTTGGTGAAATTTTTGGGTTCCTCTATGTAAACTATCATGTCATTCATAATGACAGTTTAAATTCTTCTTTTCCAGTCTTTATTCCTTTTATTTCTTTCTCTTGTCTAATTGCTCTGCCTACTGTTCCCAGAACTGTATTGAATAAGATTGGTAACAGTAGATGTGCTTGCCTTATTCCTGATTTTAGAGTGAAAGCTTTAAATACCCATAGAATATTGTCTTCCATCCTTTGACTTTCAGTCTATGAATTTCTTTGGGATTAAATGTGTTTCTTGTTTGTGGCATATTGTTGTGTCTTTCTTCTTGATCCTTTCTGCCAGTCTGTTTCTTTTGATTGGTGAATTGAGATCATTAACTTTGATGGTTATAACTGATATGTATTGACTTGTCCTTGTTATGTTACTTTCCTGTGCTTGGCTCCCATTGTTCCCCCTTTGTTTAATTGTTTACCTTGCCTGGTAGATTCATTCTAGTGGGATTCATGGAGTTGTAATCCTTGTTGTCTCCTTCTAGAATGTCCTTTAGAGCATTTTGGAGTGCTTTTTTGGTGTTCATGAATTTTCTCAGGTGTTCTTTTTCATGGAGATACCTTATTTGTTCATCAGTTTTGAAAGATAGTTTTGTAGGGCATGCCATTTTGGGTTGGAGTTGTTTCCTTTTAGGGCTTGAAATACTTCACTCAAATCTCTCCTTGACTTGGGGTTTTGTGTTGAGAAATCTGCTATGATTCTGAAGGGCTTTCCTTTATAAGTGATTTGTTTCTTTTCTCTAACAGCTTTTAATATTCTATTCTTACGTTAAATTTCTGGAATCTTGACTATTATATGCCTTGGTGTGGATTATTTTGATCATGGATAATTTGAGTACTGTGTGCTTCACTTATCTATATGTTAAACTCCTTTTCTGTGGCAGGGAAGTTTTCTGCCAGGACTTCTGTGAACAGGATTTTTATGTCATTTGCACTATCTCTTGCTTTTCATTGACTCCAGTCAATCTTAAGTTATTCCTTTTTGCATTATCTAGCAGCTGTTGGATTAGTTTCTCATGATCTCTTGCTGTTTTTAAGAAATCATCTTTGCATTATTACTAACTATCCTGGCACTTACATCTGAGATTCTGTCCTCACATTGGCTCATTCTGCTTTGTGTACTTTCAGTGAATTTTTAATCTCCTGGATATCTGTTTGAATCTGTTTCATGGATTTCATTTCTTTCATATGTTGGGCATTTATACTTTCTATCATTTTCCTGAGCTTCTCTATGTTTTTACTCTGTATCTGCTCTAGACTCACTAACAAAGTCTTTCAGTGTGGTTGGCATCTCTGTAGTTATCTGAGAAATTATTTCTGATTTGGTTTTCTCTCAAGCCTCTTTTATGTGATTAGTTACATCTGCTATTACCACTTCAGAGAGTGTAGATGGGTGACTTTCAGATTGTTCTTCCTCATTGACGCTGGGATTGCCTTTAGTGAGCTGGACTTCTAGGGCGATTGCACCTTGTTTAAATGTCTTTTTTTGGGCTGGGGATATAGCTCAGTGGAATAAGCGCCTGCCTAGCAAGCGCAGGGTCCTGAGTTCGATCCCCAGTACCGCCAAAAAAAAAAAAAAAAAAGTCTTTTTTCTTGTCTGTCTGTCTCTCTTTTAGTTTAGTTCCTGGATTGACGTTTGTAAATTGCCTATATTTTTAATTGATGTTTGTAATTGCCTTTATTTTTTATTTTTTTATTTTATTTTTTTTTATTTTA
>PVLD010008070.1:0-86763 GCA_004027595.1 Dinomys branickii
GAATATAAGGGACAGAAAAAGGGCTGTTAACGGACTAGACCAATCCCCGTCAGAGTTATGCCCTGTTAGCGTGTCTCTCCAGCTGCAGCCCCTACCCAATTTTGTTAACAAGCCAGCCTGCTCCCATCCGTCAGAGCTGCGACCTCTTCAGCTTTCCTTCTCTTCAGTCAGAAGTCCCTCCCCCCATTCTTTCTTATTTTTTAATTAAAACTCTTCCTGTGAATTCATGCTGTTCCCTCAGTTTTAATTTCCGTTATCACTGAAGCAAGGATCCAAACAAGCCACTAGCACAGTTACTGATCAGTGCCAGTTTGAGACACAGCATGCTGGGGTCGACAGCAGCCTGATTTCCCCTCTGCCTAGTCCTGCTTCATTCTGCCCATAAATAGCAATTGTCCAGTAACCTCCCTGCAACTCAGAATTTTTCTTCAAGAACCCAAACCACAAAACAGCTAGTGCCAGAGATGACCAGAAAGAGTAGACACTAAGCAAGTGTCTGGGAATTCGGTCGCCCAGCATAATAGTGAGGACCCATCTCCAGTACAGGGGAGCAGAGGCAGCCTCCAACACAGGGAAGCTCTAAGACTGCAAAATAATGTACTGGCAGGAAACAGAATGTTATACCAGGGGAAGGAAATGCACTAACAGGCCTCTGGTATCAGATGTTCCTTCTGCCAAGGAAACAGCAGGCAAGAGTGATCACCAGGAAGGAAGCAGGCTGCTACCACGCATAGGGACCAGAAACAGTGTGTCCCAATAGACCCCTGCCGTGTTTTGATACTAAGTGAACAAATGCAGCATCCAGACCTGGAAAGTGGATGTCTAGGGCACTCAGCACATCAGCCACCCAGACCATCAGAGGTTCTGGTGGAGCCTAAGAGGATTCCCAAATGCATGAAGAAGGAAAGGAGGAGGATGTCAATTGTGCTTCATGATGAGCTGCAGCCGCACCAGAGCAAGACTGTCCCCCTCAGCTTCTTCTGGTAAGTTTTCCCCAGAAAAGGTCGCCCACCAGCTTCCCCAAAGGCTGCTCTCCGAATGGGGGGAGCAGATGGAAGCTGAGAACTGGAACGTTAAACAGTAGCTGTGCTTGCGAATACAGCGCGGCGGCACTCCTCCACCTGTGTAGGCCGTGACCCTATATGGGGGATGTGCCGGGGAATTCAAGTCACTGGGAAGTCACTGGATAAACAGGGCCCATTTTCCTGCAGGGACAATTTTATTTGGAGGTATACAGTAATTTAAATTATTATACAGCATAATACAAAATGTCACGATCTGCACAGCACCATGGGAAACTTAGAGGCTGCCTAAGTCCACCCTTCAGGCCTGTTCCCCAGCTACGAGGCAGGGCGTAGATCCATCAGTCTTAGCTGTTAGCCCTCTTGAGGAACTGTCCTTGGCCGCAGAGAGCTGCCTTTCCTCCCCACCCGGGCAGTAGCTACCACCCGAGGGTGGTGAAGGCGTGGCCCCTACACCCCAGTGGCCATCCTGGCTTCAGAGCTCCCCTCCAGGGCTGCCAAAGCTTCCTGTGACTGCACCTGACCTTCCCCTCTGCCCAATCCTGCTTCCTCCTATTCTCCCACAGGAGCTGATCCTGAGAATGCTCCCTACTGAACTTCCTGCACGCTGATCAATACTCTTTTGTCTCTGAGTACAGTCCAAGAGAACAGTCTGTGAGGCAGAGATGGATTTAAACCCTGGATACAAACTTTTAACCTCTGGATATGCGGCTCCTTTATCTTCTCTGCCCCGAGCCTCCAGGTACACACCTGTGGCGCAGGCAGCAGACTCTTGGCCCATGTGGACTCTAGGGAGGAAGCATGTTCTTTATACTTCAATCAGAAAGACTCCTTAAAGGAAAAGAGTAATGGCACGGTCCCTTCCACAGCTGTCCCTGAGGTCCTATCTGCATTCAGCCGCTCCTAGGGTGAGGCCTACCGTCTATCACAATAAAGCCCTTGAACATGGTTCACTGCTATTTATGTCTTCCGGCTGCCAGCATAACTTCTCCCAGGGGCCTTCCGTGTTCTTCTGAGTCCCCGAGGACATAAGGAGCCTCATGGTTCATCTCTGAATAGAAAGGTCCCAGCTGTTTGGGATGGGCAAGAAGATGAGATGCTTCTGTTACCAGAGTGGCTCTGGGAGCCTGTTCCATTAGATTGGGGAGAGGCGCCTGCAGAAGTGAGCTGACTTTCCAAGTTCAAGGCGGCCGTGGGGCCCAGATCAGCAGGCACTTCCACATTCGTTTATTTTACTTAGTTGCAGTCCTGGCAGTTGAAACCAAGGGTCTTCACACCGCACTGCATCCCCAGTCCCCTCCCCCTTTATCTGAGACAGGGTCTAAGTCCCTAAATTCCCCAGACTGGACCCCAGTTTGTGATCTTCCTGCCTCAGCTGAGAGAGAGAGCTGGGATTACAGACATGTGCGAATGTGCACTAACACACCTGCTTCCCTGCTACAGGCTTTTCACCACTGCTCTCTGCCGCACCACCCCTCACGCCTTCAGAGTTGCCTCTACGGAAAATCTAGACGGAAGACAGAGGACAAGGGCGCCACCCTGTCCTGTAGATCCCAGAGGCACGGCAACGTGAATCTCCAGCTGTACCTGAAGGCAAGAGTATGACACAGGACTAAAAACAGGAATTAAATACACACAAACCAGGTATTTGCCCCCTACTTACCCCACTTCCTGTCCTAGCAAGTAGGAAGGGATGGGATAAGTCACTACTGTCTTCTAAAAACATTTTAGATTGTTTTAGCTCTACACTGGATGTTGTGCTTTAATCAGATCTCGAACCTTTGGTGGAGAGATAGACACGGGAGAGTTTGGGATGGACTACCAGGATAAAAGGATTTATATCTGTAGTTTTTAAACACAAGAATCAAGACATAAGCACTCCACTGAGTTGGAGTCGGTGCATCTGCAAGCTGTCCTAACATTTGACCCTAGGGTCCTCTTTTTGTATGTGTGAGGTTCTGGGTGATGGAACTTAGCACCCGGCCCTTGCCAGACAGGTGCTTATGCCACTGTGCTATGCCCCAGCCCACTGGCCCTCGGGTTCCCATCAGCCAGCTAGGAGTGAGCATCGGAGGGTACGGTTTGGGAATTTAGCTCTGTGCAGTCAGGGCTTCTGTTAGTGGACGATGAAAACAGCAGACAATGGCAGAAAAGCAGGTCGGGGAGAAGAGCAAAAATGATCGAGATGTAATACGTATACGTACTAATTCACCAGGAATATTACAACTATTACGTATCACCAACATATTCTAAAAATAAAAAGTTAAAAAACAGATAATTGAAAAGCATTACCCCATCAAATTTCTCCAGCACTTAAAAAAAAAGAAAAAAAGAAAATCAAGACCTGCTGCAGTAATGTGATATGTGTTACATCTGAATCGTTGGAATATGTGAATTATCTTGTGTCCATTTCTGTGGCAGAGGAAAAAATATATACATAATGTAAAAAATATTTTCCTCAAGAGACCAGTGTTTGGACAGAAAAGTCTAAGATGAGCAATCAAATCCTTCCTTCCACAATCTATGTGGTGCCACTAACTGCACATTTCTGCAAGGCTGTCGATTTGTTGGAATTTGAAACCTGCTGCATTTTGTGAACATGTAGGCATTCCAAAAATAGAGACAGATGTCACTCTTCTGGGTCCTTCTAGAGAGGACCGAGGTGGCGTTTGAAGAGAAAATGATGTCTCATCTCCATTTGCTGCCCAGAGCACTATCTGGGAGAAAAAGCTGGACTTGAAGTCAGGGCTACTGGTAATTTAGCCCATGAAGGTGAGAAGACCTCCAATGGACAGCAAAATGGTGGATGGAGAGATTTAGCAAATTATGCAAATATCTTTTTTCCTGTTTATCCAACCTAAAACTTCCCACCCCCCACTCAGTAAACAGTATCGGCCAAACACCTGGTTACTCAGGACTGCTTCCTGAGTCTTCCTCTAAACCTCTCCCCGTTGTCAGCAAGTCCTTGTCTTTACAAAATACCCAGACTGGTCCTTTCTTCTCTGTCTTGACTACTCTTTCCCTAGCCAGGGCCACAGTCCTCTCCCTTGCAACACTTGGCCTATAACTGGTGTCCACGCTTTCATCCCTACTGCCCATGATCTCTACTGTAAACTTTTAAGGTTCACAAAACTTTACCCACAATAGCCCCAAACTGGAAACAATCCGTCAGTGAGTCAATGGTTAAACAAACCGGGGTACAAACACTCCATAGAATACTATTCAGCAGTGGGGGGGTTACGTTCTGTATGCCACTTACACGACATTCTTTCAATGACACAATTGCAGAGATGGGGAGTCTTGGGGTGGAGTGCTGAGAGGGCACTTGCCTAGCGTGTGTGAGGCTCTAGGCTCAATCATCAAGACAATGAACAGAGGGACGGGGTAGGGAGAGAAGGAAGGGTGGCCGTTGGAGATGGGACGAAGACTCTGGGCTGGGACCATTTTGTACTCTGACTGTGCAGGTGGTCCCAAGAGCCTGCAAGTGTTACAGACACGCATAGTACGAAATACACATTCAAAGGAACTGCTGAAACCCAAATAAGGTTGGCGCGTTTATACTAAAAACCGTGAAGATGAACTATCAGGTCACTCTCCTGCTGAAAACTTTCTAGGGCCTTTCTGCTGCACTTGGCGCAAAGTCCAAACGCTCTGTCAGGACCCCATAGCCTCTATCTGGCCTTCGCCTACCTTGTTTTATACCGCCCTCTACCCACAGTCCACGTCCCTGCCCCTCCCTAATGCTCGTAAAGGATGTTTCCCGTGGTGGGTTAGCTCTGCACCCGATCTTTATACTCCACCGGTCCCAGAGGAAACGTATCTTTCCCTCACCACGATTCACCGTGATTATGTGCCACCAGCCCGCCCTCACGGTGACTCCCTTTAAAATCGTGAATCAGCACCTGAAATTATCCCCACAGGCGGGTGTTAAGCATTCGTCTGTCACTCCCTTGCAGAATGTCAGCTTCGCGAACAGGAAGCTTGTTTCTGCCCGCTCCGGCACCGCCAGCACCGACAGTGCCTGACGCACGGTAGGTGTCAAGCACCCTTTCCTAAACGGGGCGATGCTGGGACCTGACAGCAGGGAGGAGACCCGGATGGCACTGAGCCACAGCACCTTGGGGCTGCTTCTGCAGGAAGACTGGCGGGTCCCCTCTCCCAGTCCCACTCTCCTTCGGGAAGGCTGAGAGCCGAGGGTACTTTGTGCCCGGTTATTAATGCTCCTGGAAGGAAACGAAGAGGGGGGCGGCCTGACGCAGTCTCAGACTACGCGGCAGCCGGGGTCGAGCCGGGAGCCGGGCGCGGGGAGCCTGCCGGGTCTCGCCGGCGCGGTTTCACTTCCGGGTGAGGGGTGGGCCGGGACCCGAGCAGTTCCGGGGCGGGCGGCGGCTGCTGGTCCCGGGCGCGCGGAGGGCGCGGGCGGCGCGCGGGGTCCGAGGGGCGCGAGGCGGCGGCGCGGGGACTCCGGGCCCCGGCGGCGGCCCATGGGGCGGGAGACGTGAGGCCGCGGTCTGCGCGGGCTCGGGGGGTGGGGGGAGCGGGGCGGGGCGATGGATAAACTGACCATCATCTCAGGATGTCTCTTTCTGGCCGCGGATATATTCGCCATCGCCAGCATCGCCAACCCGGACTGGATCAACACCGGGGAGTCCGCGGGTGAGCGACGGGCGCGGGCCGGGGCCCGCCAAGGGCGGCGCGAGGAGGGGGCGCCCGGCTTGCAGGAAGGGCCGGAGGGGAGACCCGGGCCGGGGGCCCAGGCACGGCGGGCGGACCGCGCTGGCCCGAGCGGCCCAGTCGTCCTGGATTGGGTCGGCGGTTCGGGAGCGGGCGCAGGAGAGGCGGCCGCCCGGGCCGAGGCGTCGCGGAGGGACGAGCTCTGTCCAGGGTTTTAAATGGGAAAGGAAGAAAAGTCAAGGTGGGTAACAGGAGGAAACTGATTTGGAGGCGGCTGCGAGGGACCCGGCGGAGAGGCGGGATCCGGGAGTGGGGCGACGCTGGCCTCGAGAGCGCCGTGAGCGCGGGGGCCGGGGGCGGCCAGTCCGCCAGGCGCCCCGAAACTGCTGCGGGGAGCGAGGCGGCAGGCGCGCCCGACCCTGCGGCCCCGGGTGCGTGCGGTGCTGTGGCGCGGGGCACAGCGCAGGGTGGTGGCGGGCGGCTCGGAGCCCCAGCTCATTCCCAGCCCGCCTGGCGGTGACGTTTCTCGGTGAAGCGCACGGGGTTATAATTTGCCTTTATTTTCGGCCCCGGAGCTATAACCGTACAAATAATAAACTTCGTTTTCTGGAGCATCTTTCATTCCAGCGCATCACGGAAACGCTGACGAGACCTTAATCGTAGTTAGAAAATGAAATCACTCCTTAGAGTGGTGGGCAGCCCCGCGGGGATTGCAGTGCCCGCCGTGACACTGTAGACCCGGGAGGCGAGGCGCTACCCTCAGGGAGAGGCGGGCGTCTTTCCTTCTTTCCTAAGGGTATCCCAGGTGAGAGCGCCCGCAGGATTTCCCACGGCTTGGTCTGGGTCGGGTGTTTTCTTTCGGGCTCTGTCCCCCAGCCCCTTTCTCTCGCTCTTTCTGCCTCTGCCGTCTCTCCTCCCCCTACTTCCCGAGACCTTATTGTAAACAGCTGTTAGGAGAGCTGGTCAGAATTAAATGATCTTGTTTTTAACTGCTTTTTCGGTACACGTGAAGGAAATATTGGGGAATGGGAATGTTAAGGTTCTCTCCCTGAATAATTTGTTATAAGAATGTATCACTGTGCTGTCAGACTTACATATTGGTGGTTCTTTATTTATCCTGCAGTACTTTTAGCTTTAAAAAAAAAAAAAAACAAGAAAACTGTAGCATAGACATTTGTTCTCTCCTCCAGTGTAGACCTAGTAACACAAAATCATGCTATCAGATTTACTGGGATTAAAAAAATAACACTAAAGAATTACTCTGCTTTTCTTGCTGGTAGAGTTTTAGCAGAGCTCTTAATTGTACTGCATATAAGAAGGTATCAGGATGGTTTAGAATTTGGTGATACTGTGGGCTTTGTTTCTAAAAGTTGGTGATCCCAGAGAATGTATGCAATTGTGTGTGTGACATTCAGCTCATTAAAGTTGCTGTTGTTTTTAAAATCCTGATTATTTGTGGTGACTCCTTTGCTGAGACTTTCTGGGCTTTACATATTTAGGAGCAAATGGGTGTCATTGTTCTAACAGAAATCTTTTCTTTTTTTCTTTCTCTCTTTTTTTTTTTTTTTTTTTTTTGAGACAGGATCTTACTGTGTAGCCCCAGTTGGTCTTAAACTCAGGCATTCCTCCTGAGTGCTGGGGTTACAGCATGCATCACCATGCCCAGCCAGAAATCTTTTTTGTGAAGAAGTTATTAGGTGAAATCTCAAAAGATTAACAAGCTAAAAGCCCATGGGAAAGATAGAACTGAGAGAAAACTACTACATATACAGAGGAGAGAAGAAAAGGCATAGCATTCCTGAGCAGGTAGAGAAGGGCTCACTCCTCTTGCATCCAAAAGGAGGAAAGCAAGAAGGGGTGAGTACAGCTCCTCTGATTTGGGAGCAAAGTCACTGGCTCTGCATGGCCACAGACACAGACTGAATGGTAGTCCAAGGTTTGAAGGAAGTGGGGGATGTTGGGAAGAAAGTGGGTGGTTGCAGAGAGAGTATGCCAGCAGGGGAGGGTTGTCCAGCAGCACTGAAGCCTTGTGCACATTGGTGGTGGTGAACGTAGAGGGTGATAGCTGTCTACCCTGCTGACCTTCTCTACCAGTGCTCACTACTTTGGAACCAGTTTAGCTGAGGCAGGTGAATTTTTCAAATGTTCCTGGAAATAAGAAAACATCAAGACTACAGTGTGAGAGCCAGTAGAAAGTGTCACTCAGGGTTGGGGTTTGCCAGATATACGCAACAAAATGACAGAGCAGCCAAGGTGTTAGGTTGTGGGCCAGCGTATATTGTGGTGGTTCCTGGAATCTCGTGGGTAAGGAGTGGAAGTGAGTAACGGAAAGAGCTGGCGGGTTGGTCAGTAGCAAATGGCACAGGACGTGGTCAGTGAAGTAGTGGGAGCAGTAAAACCGAAGACCAGTCGCAGTGGGAAGATTGATACAGCAAAGCGAAGCCACGTGGGGCTTGGGCAGGAGGTTCAGAGTGCAGCCGTGAGGGAGTGTGGCTGAGGCGGAGTGGCAGAGATGACTTCTAATCATTCATGTGCCATCTCAGGCTACCCTTCACGTCAGTGCTCTGCTGCCTGAAAAAGAGGAATAATAGGAAACAGTAGGAGTAGTATCTTAGTCTTCTCATTGCTGAGGCAAAATACCCCATGCCCAAAGTTAAAGAGGAAAGTCTATTTGGCTCACAGTTTGTAGAGGTTTCAGTTCATAGTTGGTGGGCTCCAAGGCAGGGCGGCATGGTGGAGAGGCATCACCGAGGAGAGACAGTTCATGGTTGGCAGAAGGCAGCAGAGCAGCAAAGTAGTGAAGGAGCAACCTGCAACCACAGCAGCCCTCTTTTTCTGTCGCATGTATATATATACACTTTTTTTGTGTACTAGACATCAAACTCAGGACCTTGCTCTTACCAGGCTATACCCCCAGCCTCTGTCCCTTATCTTCCATCCAGGCTACACACACTTCGGGTGGGTAGTGCTCACACCCAAGATGGGCCATTCCATTTCCACACTCAGAACTACGCCAATCAGTAGACTAATTTAGTAACTACACATGCTTGATCTCAGCATCACACACTCAATCCCAGCATTACACACTCTAGAACCTGCCTCCTCTGAAAAGTCCCACCTATGACCATGTGAGGCTTGAAGGGGACATCTAGACACAAGCCATCACAAGTTGGGGAAATTTAAAATCATGTCTAATGCATATTCCTTATCTTAAATATGTCAGGAAATAGACTACTTAAAATTTAAAGTAAATGGGATGATATGTTTCTTTGTTCACTATTGTGTTCTTGTGCTGTGATAAAATGCACCTGAACTTTACCTAGTACTTGATTATTTGCCATATAGTTTTACTTGAGCAGAAAGATGCAGTCTTGAGTTTAAAAAAGCAAAACCAGCATTACATCTTCCAAGTCAGTGCTCTAGTTACAGGAAGTTCAAGTAAGATCTCAGAGGTAAGAGGACCACATTTATTCCAATGGTTGTACAAAATTGACTACCTGGCAGCAGTAAGTTAATGTGTTTACTTCAGTGCATTCATTATATACAAATTTTTGGGGGGAGTACCGAACACCGAACTCAGGACTTTGCTCTTGCCAGACAGGTGCTTGTGCTGCTGAGCCTAGATCCCTGGACCTCTATAAAAAGTTTTGATTGCGGTTTTGCATGGTGGGATACACTGTAGTCCCAATGTCTTGGTTACTTTTGTTGCAGAGACAAAATACCTGACACCCAAAATTAAGGAGGAAAAGGTTTATTTAGCTCACAGTTTGTGGAGGTTTCAGTCTATACTCAGCTGGCTCGAAGGCAGGGTGGCACATGGCACAGGGCAACTGTTCATGGCGACGAAAAATAGCAAAAGCAATGACAGCAAAAAGGAGCAGCAGAGAGCAAGCCTCTTTCCCTTCCCCGTACTGCATGCAAACTGCCCACCCCACAGTGGGTGTAGCACTCATACCCATTGAGTATTCATTCCAGCATTGGACCATGGATCAGTCATAAACCTAGAAGAGCCCCCCCATGACTACATGAAGCTTTGGGGGGACATCCAGACAAAAACCATACCACCCACACTCAGGAAGTTGAGGCAGGAGGATAATTGTGAGTTCAAGGCCATCCTGAACTACATAACAAGACCCTGTCTCCAAAAATAAAACAAAATTTTGATTGTGCTGTTTTATTGGAACTTTAAACATAGATTTAAAAATACATTGAAAGTAGAATTCTTGACGCTGAAAGGCTCTGCAGAATGTAGTTTGAAAACCACTACAATGAACTCTATGTAAGGGGAAGTTTCAGGACTCACCCAGACCCATTGCTTACCACGTCTGTGAGTTTGGCTCAAGTTCCTTATCTTCTTCGTGTCTCAGTTTTCTCTCCTGTATATTAAAGACAATAGTAATAGCCATGTCATTGACTGACTTTGTTGATTTAACTGAGTCAATCCATGTAAAACATTTGAAACAGTGCTGTTATTGGGTAGTTCTTTTAAAAATGCCTTGCCAATTAAACTTATTACTTGCATTTCCTTCTTGCCTTGAACAAAGAATTGGATGAGACAAGCCAAAAACAGTGCCAAAAGTTTATTTGAAAAGTGAGGAGTGGAGGAGTACGGGGAAAACTGGCTCTGCTGATCCAGCTTGGGCCCCGCAGAAGAGGAAAAGGAGACAAAGAGCAAAAATAAAAGCACACCCTGGCCTAGAAGACAGAGCGGGCTGCCATGAAGAGTCACAGTGGTGGGCTCCTCCTGGCCTTGTGTCCTGGTATGTCATCCACAGCTTGTGGAAGCCCACGAGAAGTTCCGCAGCTGAAGTCCTGGGGATTATTTGGTGCTGTCCTGAGATCTTGTAATTGACAGGTCCCACTTAATTCCCCAGCCAGTTTTAGCACCCCTTACCTCCTATATCAGTGCTGACATAGTAAGTACTCAGTGTAACTTAAGTATTGGTGTATTGGTCTTCTAGTTTATAATAGGTGTCAGCTCCCAGTTTTGCAGCTGAAGCCCAGAGCTTGTTGTAAGTAATGACATCTCATTGTTAGGTGTCCTTGGTGATAAGGAGATATCAAAAGTGATGTACCTAGCCTAACCAAGTTAAATTGACACCTTTCCTCCTGGTCTGAGACTTCCACCACCACCCTTAACCTGCTCCTTCTCGTTCAGCCTCATTTCCACACTCTATCTCTGTCCTTCTCAGCTTCTACTTGAACTACCCTAAAGAAAATGAAGTGTCAAAAACAACCAGAGTAACTTCTGGTCCTAACCAATAATCTTGATAAGCTATATTACCATAAGATTGTGGGCCATAGTTTGTACTGGCATTTTTAGTTTGTTTTTCTTATATTGGCCCAGACATAAAGTACGTTCGTTTTATTTTCACTTGTGTATTATAACATTTCCGGCACTTGTGTATTATTAACATTTCTAATAGTTTGTGGATTATGCACAAGCTTTTCCAGATGTAACGAAACAGATACTGTATGTATGGGGAAACTGCACAAAGAAAAACATTGTAATAAGAATTTTTAAAAGTTTCTATTAGAGCCAGGTGAGGTGGCACATTCCTGTAATCCCAGCACTCTGGAGGCTGAGGCAGGAGGATCATTGTGAGTTCAAGACCAGCCTGGACTACTGGACTACAAAGTGAGCTCAAGGCCAGCCTGAACTGCATAGCAAAAAAAAATTCTCTATTAGTGTGACAAAAATACTAAACATAGGTGACTATAATGGCAAAACTACATAATTCTACTTGCTGAGGACAAATTGCTGCTGGTTACTAGAACTTAACATCAGTAGCATTATCATTTATGAAGTGCTTTATAGTTTTTGAAGCACTTTGACATTCATTGCTTGATTTGATTCCTTAGCCATTTTATATTTGATGCAAATTGTTGTTTCCATATCCCCCCACAGTTCATTGCTTTGCACGTGTGATCTCAGTTTCACTGTGGCAAAGGCTCCCCTCAAGAAGACTTTTCTAACCCTAAGGGTGTAGCTCAGCAGTGGAGAACTTGCTAGCACTCAGGAGGCCCCGCATTTGCTCCCAGCACTGCAAAAACTGAAAATCTTTCACTGAAATAGTACCTATATCTTTTTTGGTTTTAGAGACAGGGTATTGATGTGTAGCCCAGGCTGGCCTCGAACTCACAGTGATCTTGTTTTAGCTGAAAGTGCTGGGATCACAGGTGTGCCACATGTCTGGCATACTTATTTATGTAAGATGAGGTTAAAATTCTTCACTGTTCTGTTTTGTTTTCTGTTTTTGCTATAGTAGGATTGAATCTCTAGCCTTCACACTGACCTATATCCCCAGCCTTTTATTTTTTATTTTGAGACAGTGTCTTGCCCAGGCTGGGCTCAAACTTCTTATCCTCATGCCTCAGTCTCCCAAGTCCTGGGGATTACAGGCCTGTGCTGCTATACCCAGCTGTTTTGTACAAATTTCTCCATGTGACCCTTTGCTTGTCCCTAATGAGACAGATTTTTTTTGTGGAAAAAAATTCAGCGTTAGCTACGTGTAGTGTGATTAATAATTAAGCAAAGCAGCTTCTGACCGCAGGTGCCTTTATGGAGGCACCGTTCCGCACAGCCAGGACCTCAGAGAATGTTGAGAACTGCGCCATCTTAGCTCATTCTGGAGGGATCTGCCTGGCCGGTGTGTTTTGTGCTCTCCACCCCCACGCTGGTGACTGAACCCAGAGCTCCCAGATGAGCTACACCCCCAGCCCATGTTTGTTTTTATTTTGAGATAGGGCCTCACTAAGTTACTAAGTTGCCCAGGCTGGGCTCAGACCAGCGGTCCTCTTGCTTCAGCCTCCCACAGTGCTCGGATTCCAGGCATTTGCCGCCATGCTCAGTTTGCTTAGATCTTCAGATGGTCCCTAAAAAGTCTCTTTCAAAGTGCAGGAAGGTGTTTCTCCCTCTTATCCCATCAGAATTTCTCTATAGAGTGTTTACTTGTATTTGTCCTGAAAATATTCTTATTTTTTTCTTTTTTAAGTTGTTCAGATGGGATGTTAGCATTTAAGGAGCCTCAGCAGCGGATATAGTCTCCCCTGCTTATATTTTGAGCTATTTGAGGAAGAAAAAGAAATGAAGGCCTAAATATTGTTTTATTGCAAATAAATGGGTATTGGATTTGTCATTTGTATCTGTGATGTGACTTTCATTTTGGAAGCAAGCAACTTAGTATTACTGGGCCTTAGAATTGCACAGACGTCACTGTCCAGTCCCAGGTGGTGCTGGGACCTGTCTTTGTGAGACCCGCTGTGGAGGATGTGTGCTTCCACCAGCAAAAGCTGTGACTGTCATGCTTAGCTGTATCCCCTAAGCTGCTGGTCAGGTTTCTCCTCCCGACTTGGGAAGGGCTGAGTGGGGGACACTAAGGAGCTGAAGCTACCATGTGACAGGGTTCTGGCTCCTGTCGCTGCCCACTGCCAGCCCCTCATGGGTAGGTAGGTCAGAACTGAGAAAGAGCCCTGCCCGCCTAACCTCTGTGAGGAAGTTTTCATTTTCCTGGGGTCTAAAGGTGGGCACTTCGATACCAGTAAAACAGTTTTCAATGAGAGAAAAAAGAAGATTGGCATCTAAGAAAGCGAAAGTCTTGAGATAGAGGTGTTACTCCCCACGCTGCTCCTCATACCGCACGCTCTTCATGGGAACCCTGGTAACCCTCACCTGCGGGTCTGCGAGGCCTGACATTATCTTACAGTGGTTGAAGGAGCACAGGTTGACCCTGGCTTACAAATCAGGGGCCCTTGGTTTAAAATATTAAAGTTATGAGCTGCCAAAGCAGGCTCATTTATTAAATACTGGAAAATTATTAAACAATAAGCCATTTCCTCTGAGCTGCGACAGTGTCAATGATCACAGGTGTGTTTTATCATGAAGCACAAGCATCCGTTAAATGAACAAATCTATCCAGAGCTTCGTTTTTTAATTGTTATGGGGATGACTTGTAGAGGTCAGAACTTGATTGCCTAGGAGGGCAAAAGTGTTGAGATTGTGTTCCTCTTTAATTTAAAAAGAATCCACAAAATTTCTTCATTAGCTTTTTGAGTCTTTTTTCTAGTGACCTTTTTAAAGACAACTTTATTGAGATATTATACACATAACCATAAAATTAACGTAAAGTATACAATTCAGTGATTTTTTAGCACATTCACAGAGTTGTGCATCACCATAGTGAATTTTAGATTATTTTCATTAGTTCAAAAAGCAACTACATACCACTTAGCCTCCTAACTGTAGGCAATCACTAATCTTGTCAGATCTTCCTTTTCCTGTTCTGGATATTTCAAGTAAAGGGAATCTACAATATTGTGCCTGGTTTCTTTCACTTAGTGTAATGTTTTCATATTCTTTTTTTTTTTTTTTTTTTTTGAGACAGGGTTTCACTGTGTAGGCTGTCCTTGAAGTCACTGTGTAGACCAGATTGGCCTCAGATTCACAGTGATCCTCCTGCCCCAACCTCCTGAGTGCTGAGACTGCAGGTGTGTGCCATCACACCTGTCAGCATGTATTTCTTTTTATTGCTGAATAATATTCCATTATATGAAGAGACCACATTTATTTCTTTAATTTTATTTTTAAAGAGAAAAAAATAATAATAGACAATTACAAGACAATAGGTTAATAATGGTTAATATATTGCATGTTATTATCTTCAGAGTAGTTGCTCAGATTACAACATATAGGCATGCATAATTGTTCACACAATACAAGCCACAAGCTATTTCTTTCAGTGAACTAAGAGAAGTTAGTAGTTGGTGTGGTGGTGCATGCCTGTAATCTCAGCATTTAGGAGGCGGAGGCAGGAGGATCTCTGTGAGTTCCAGGCTACCTTGGGCTACAAAGTGAGTTCAAGGCCAGCCTTAGAGTGCAGAATAAGGCCCTGTCTCAAAAAAAAAAAGTAGTATAACTTTTTATTTATCATATATATATATTTTTCCCCCTCCCTTCCTGCTTTTCTCCTTTTACCCATCCCAGTTTTTCTTTCTTTTTGGGTCTTACTTACTTTTTTAGTTTCTTACTCTAGGGAGACAGTACAGTGTTTGCACATGGGAATTTGATTTGTTTCACTTATGAGCATGGTCTCTAGTTGCATCCATTAACCTATAAAAGCCTGAAGTTTTCCTTCTTAATAGCTGAGTAGTACTCCACTTATAAAAATACTGCATCTTTTTTTATCCATTCCTCTGTTGAAACATTTGGGTTGTTTCTAAGATTTAGCTATTACAGATTGTGCTGCTATAAACATGGGTGCACATATATTGCTGTGGTATGGTGCTTTTAATTCTTCCAAGAAGGTACCCAGAAGGGGGATAGCTGGGTCAAATGGGACCTCTAATTGTAGCTTTTTGAGGAATCTCCGCAATGGTTGTACCAGTCCACATTCCCACCAGCAGTGGAAAATGGTTCCTTTCTCCCTACAGTATGGTCAGCATTTGTTGTTGGTTGATTTCTTGATGATAGCCATTCTTTCTGGGATGAGATAGATCCTCAGTGTTGTTTTAATTTGCATTTCTCGAATGACCAATGATATTGAACATTTTTTCATGTGTTTATTTTCCATTGTATTTCTTCATCTGAAAAGTGTGTATTCATCTCAAGTGCCCATTTTTGGTTTGGGTCTTTGAATTTGGGGGCCATGATTTTGTACAAGTGTTTATATGTTCTAGATAGCAGTCCTTTGTCTAAAGGACAGTTAGCTAAAATTTTTTCCCACTCTGTGGGTTTTCTTTTCACTCCATTGGTGATTTTTTTGACATGCAAAAACTTTTCAGTAACTTGAGATCCCAGTTGTTGATTGTCTGAAGAATTTCTCGTGCAGTTTGTTCATGAACTCTCTGCCTACACTTACGTCTTCAGGACTTCTACCTACTTTCGAAGAGACCGCATTTAATCCATTCATCAGCTGATGGAAACCTGTACTGGTAAATTTTTTTTTATTCAGAGAATAAATCTCCATAATGATAAAGTGGTACAAAAACTTTTTAAAATTTTGTCTTTTAGAAAGTGATTTTGTCAGTATGTATTTCAGCATTTCAAGTAATAAGCGCTCTGAATAAGAATCGAAAGATCAGTCTTTTGTAGTATGCATGAGTTGCTTCTTAAAGTTTGAGAACTAAATTTCACCATGTAGGCCAGATTGACCAAGATGAGATCCCATTTTCTGAACAAAGCATTAATTTTTCTTTTACAACTTCTGTTTCAGAAGTCATCTCTTTTTACTGTTAACAGTAGTGATGTAATGACTTGAGGTTGGAAGATACACATTAATAGGTCTAAAAGATGTTGTTTTTTTTTTACATGGGACTAAGAATATTAACAGAGGCATAAGTAAATGTAGATCACTAAGAAGAAAGAAATTTCAGAGTGGTAACTGTGCTGATGTATCATCTGGCCAACAATAATTATCAACTGTTCCTGGGTGCCAGAGCCCCTTCTAAGCTTGGCGCGGTAATAGTCACACACATCAGCCTTGCCCTGCTCAGCCTAGTGTGATTGAAAACTGTCACTGTGAACCTCCTCTTGATAAGGAGGGGGCTTGTACTAGTGTTGCAGTATAGTGAAGTGGTTCAGTAGGGTTTGTTTTCAGGCACATCTAGATGTGATTCTTAGGTTCCCTGTTTAAAGCATGTAACTTGATTTCTTATCTATAAAATGGAGATGATGAACTTAATCTAAAACGATAGTTATGAGGAGAGAAAATATGGTATATGAAAGATCCACACATTGTACAAGTAAATGCTTGACTCTTAATCGTAATTATTACTTATACAAAAGGTCAAAACATCTGAATTTTCAGTGTTTCTCTTTTGTATTATCTGTCTTATTTATTTACATATATCCTGCCTTGTTCCAAAAAGAGATTTAAGGCAACATAGTGTGTCTGTAGTCAAGTATTTGTGAAACCCAGCTGGGTCCAATCTTGGCAGGGAGATTGCACAGTCAGTCGTAGTGGTAATGCAAACTTAATGGGACATATGTAAGCACCAAAACCAAGGAGGGCTTTGGGTTTATGTTTCTGGAACAGACTGCAGAGGTTTTCTAAGTGGAATGCAGCCTCGAATAGTAGAAAGCATGCGCAGGTTGGCTGTGGGGTAAAACAAGACGTTGCTAAGTCCTTTGTCGCTGTTCGTCATGTGATTGATCTTATATTGCGCTCGAAGGCTTTTTTGGTTCATGAAAATCACATCATTCAGACCTAATTAAGACAGTTCAGCACCTCTAATAGTTTTGCAGCTTAAGACTCCAACTCTCTGCTCTCTTATAGGTTAAAGAATATTAACCACAATGGTTCAGAAGTTATTTTATTTATTTTTTATGCTTTTCAGTTCAGGCTGACCTTGAGCTCCTTTTGTGTCCCAGGCTAGTCTCAAACTTGCCACAATTCTCCAGCCTCAGTTTCCTGAGTGCTGAGATTACAGACACACGCCACCGTGCCCAGCTGTCAGAAGTTATTTTTAAAGGAATATATCTAAGAGCTGGAAGTCTATAAAGCTTTACAGCTGAAATATCGAGTCAGTTTGTCTTGCCACATCAAAGTTCAAAACTAAGTTTGAAATGTATGAGGCAAGCAGTACAATTGAAGAGTAAGTTTTAGTTTATGGAATAAAATTGTAGTTATCATTAGCTGCTGTGATAAAAATGTGAACTTACTTTTCCTGTACCTCATTTCACTGTGTATGTAACCAGTGAGCCACCTCATAGAATCCAGCGGGGGGAGATTTGGACACAGGGAAGAGCTGCCATTTGTGAAAGCATTACTGTTGATTATAGGTGTGAGCTTAATCAAGCAACCTGAATGGGTAATTGTTTACATATTGACCTTACTTTACATCCTTCTGCAGAAGATCAGGCCGAACAGTGACGGCAGTGACTGTACAGGTACAGATTTCACATGTGCAGCTTTCCCTGTTGGTGATGAGTTATGTAAACATGGTGTTTATACCCTTTTGTTCTCAGAATGTTTTATGTTCAAGCTCTGAAACTACACATTTTTTATCCAAGTATTTTCTAGAATTTCTTACCCAACACCTGGTAACAAAAGATTGGGATTAGGGCTGGGGATATAGCTCAGTGGAATAAGCGCCTGCCTAGCAAGCGCAGGGTCCTGAGTTCGATCCCCAGTACCGCCAAAAAAAAAAAAAAAAAACCAAAAGATTGGGATTAGTGCTTACTTAAAAGTTTCTGCATCAGAATCACTTTTCAATAATATACCTATGTAAATTTCACTATGCATTCTCCTGTTAGCTGTGACACAGAGGAAAATCCTTGCTAAATATTTAGTGACCCAGCAGAATGTGATTTTCCTTTAGGATTTCTTTTTTTTATTGGTACATTTTATATATATATATATATATATATATATACATACATACATACATGCAAACAACTTACTATGTAGCCTAGGCTGGCCTTGAACTTGTGGTGATCCTCCTGCCTCAGCCTCGTAAGTGCTGGGATTAGGGATTATAGGCATGTACCACCATGCCCCCCCCTGCTATGATATATCTTGATTCTACATTTGTTACTGGTTGATTTCTTGATAATAGCCATTCTTTCTGGAGTGAGATGGAATCTCAGTGTTGTTCTAATTTGCATCTCTCAAATGACCAATGATGTTGAACTTTTTTTCCTATATTTGTCTGCCCTTTCTACTTCTTCATCTGAGAAATGTCTGTTCATCTTAAACACCCACTTTTGGATTGGCTGATTCTCTTGTGTACACTTCCAGTGGGATTCTTAATCTCCCATATGTCCTTTTGAATCATTTCATGGATTCCATTTCTCCTATGTTGGACATTCCTGATTTCCATCATTTTTCCAAAGCTCCTGTTTTTTTTTTTTTTGTTTTCTTATCTGATCTGCTCTGGAGTCGCTAAGCATATCTTTCATTGTGGTCACCATCTCTGTAGTTATGTTAGAGATTATCTCGGACTTATTTTGTTCTAGAGCCTGATTCATCTGCTTTGTTACGTCCACTTTCACCACTTCAGAAAGTCCAGGTTGGTGGCTTTTGATTGATTCCACCACACTGGCCCATTGGTTTGCTTTTGGTGAGCTACAAGTCTGGGGTTGCATCTTGGTTGTGTCTTCTCATTTTGTTTCTTTTCTTTTTTTAGTTTTAATTCCTGGGTTGATGCTTGTAAATTGCTTGTGGTAAGTACCTTTATTGTTGGTCGTTAGAACTCTGAGGAACTGACTTCTTAAAGATGTCTTGTAGGCGCAGCTGGCCTTTGGGTTTGAGTCTGTTGTAAGATTCTACCCTATTGGGAATGGAAGTTTCTGCTGTTTGGCCCAGCCCGTTTCTTTGGGCCAGTTCACAGCTGCTCTGAGTTCCGAGCTCAGCTGGCCTCTCCAAGATGGCTACCAGCAGTCACTGTCCTGGGGGATGTCTCACCAGCTACTGTAGTATTGTTGATGAGCCTTAGACACTGTCAGTCTTAGCATACAGAGAAGAACAACTGATTAGAACAGTTTTGTCACCTTGCTACAGTAGTGCAGTTGGGCCAGAGATAGAGCTTAGCCACAGAGCCTGCATGGCAAGCACAAGGTCTTGAGTTTGATTTCTAGTATCAAAAAAATAATAAAGTAGTACAGTCAGCATTAACAGTAGCATCAAACACAGGCTGGAAAATGACAAACTGTGGTAACTATTAATTTGCCACCTTTAACCATGCAGACTATATTTGTGGCTATATAACAAAAACCTAAAACAAACCAGAAAATTGTATACAGTAAATATGCCCTCAGTATGGCAACTTTACCCTCAGGGAAGAAAATTTAAAAGAGGTTAGGGCAGAAAATAGAGAAATAGAAGAAGAGGAAGAGATTAGAAGCAAGGCTGGAGGACAAAGGAGGATTATGCAAACTTGGGAAACTAGTGAAAAAGGAGGGAAAGAAAAAAGGCAGAAATAAAAATAAGAACAGAACAGAAGGGACTGGGGATATAGCTTAGTAGAATAAGCGCTTGCCTAGCAAGCGCAGGATCCTGAGTTCAATCCCCAGTACCGCAAAAAAAAAAAAAAAAGAACAGAACAGTAACAATAAAACTAGAAATAATGTTCACACTCATATAAAAGTAACTGTCAAGGCAAAAAAAGTAACAGAACAAAAACAAAAAAAAAAGTAGAAAAGAAAGAAGGAAATGTCCATGTCAGAGTGTCTCTCTACAGTCACTGGTAAACAGAGCAGGCAGACCGAGCCCTCAGACCAGTGTTGAGTAATCCCTGAAAGCCAGCCATAGACCTAAGGGCAATGTAGTGGATAATCCCAGGAAGCCTTTCCCTTTAGTGCCACCCAAGTTCAGGCTGGTTTCTGGCTGTGAAGCAGGAGCCTAATTTGTTCAACCTGCAGCACTCTGTGCCTCCTGCCAGCTTGAACTCAGCTCTTGACTTCCTGCGAATTTGAACTCGGTTCTGCCTCACCCTGAAACTGGGAGCCGCTAGATGGAGCCAGCCCACAGCTGCTGTGAGTTCCAAGCTCAGCTGCCCTGTCCAAGGTGGCTACCAGCCAGTTGCTGTCTCTCCTGGAGGATATCTGAATCCAAATAACTCACCACCGACTGCAGCCTGCCATGTCCACTGCCCTGTTCCACCACTGCATTTGTCCTTGGAGTCCTCGGGGGTCTCCAGTAGTCACCATGCATCTGGAGGTTTAAGCCACCTCTTCCCACAGTGAGTCAGGGCTCAGGGAGAAAGCAGCGCCTGCTGCCACCTCTTTACACATTGAGGTCTCTCTCTTTTTGCTCTCCCTGTGGGCTTCAATTCTTGCTTCAGATCTTTGCTGAGTCCTGCTTACCTCTGTCTTTCCTTCCCCACGTTGCTATATTCTATAGTCTGGACGCCAAATCTCAGAGAGGCAGTTTCTCTGCTCTTTACCACTCTGCCATCTTCCTGAAAGTCTAGGGTTTATTTTTTAGAGTTGAGGAAAAACAAAGAGCACATGTGAATCCATATGTCACTGTCAGTGATCACGCGTATCTGTGTGCACCAGTCAGCGTGTATACTTTGTTTACATGAAGTTTCAGAGTATAATACAGTTCAGCTTTGAAGCAAACACATTTCTTTGAAGCTGCTTTATATTTAATTAGAAAAGGCTGCACTTTTTCTGTGTCTCTTTATACTAGCTTTGCTATAAATAAAATGTAACATTTGGCATTTTGACACTTGCGGTTCTGTATATGGAGTAAAAAGGCAGCTGCTGACTTTTAATATAGAGCTGTTCAGCTATAGCCCGTAACCTGCTATAGTTAGGGATTAAATAGGAACAGGGGCAGACGCAGCGGGGTGAGTCCAGTGAGAAAACGGCTGCGCAGGCTGGTGGTGGGGCGCAAGCCTGCAGCCCAAGCACTCTGACGGCTGAGGCAGGAGGGTCACAAAGGCAAGCCAAGCCTAGGCAGTTCAGCAATTTAGCAAGATCCCGTCTAAAAGTGAAAGGACTGGAGGTATATGTCGCTTAGTGTCCAGACTCTGGGATCCATCCCCAGTATTTTGGGGCACACAAAAGTCTCACCAGCTCCATTTGCAGTATATTCACAGTAAGTTGTTTACCGGGCCTGTTACCAGATCTGCTCTCAGGCATGATAATAAAAATTCTTTTAAGAAATAGGCTGTGTTCAGATCAGTTCTGTCAACCAGTTTACTAATTTACAAAGGTAAAAGTCTTCTCCTAGACTATCAAAGATGTGACTATTTCATTTATGAAGTGCCGTAATTTTGATAAAAATCTTTATTTTACTATGAGTATTCCTTAAATCCTCCCATAGGAATTCACCATGAAATTAGACTTCATTCCAGTCTTATAACAAATGCTGTTGAAGTGTTTGTGGTCTGTAAGGAACTTGTGCTCAGTATTCGGAGAGATTCTGTTTTAGAAAATGAAAAAAAGTACTTTATTCTTGAGGTAACTGTACCCTTGAAAGAGAAAATATGACCAGATGATCAGAAAAGAGGTATGATTTGAACTTAACAGGTAGTACATTTAATAATGAGTATTTAAGTATTTAGGAAGTCTTGGGCAGTATTGTCCTTGAAGGTGGAATGAACGGTACAAATAAAGGCAGGTAGAAGGTAGAGAAATTTCCATTTGAGTTCATTTCTCTGCATTGCTGCTAAATTTACCTCCCTAAAGAGGGCACATATGTTAGTACTACCTGTACGTAGTGTTTACTTTGGGACACAGACTGTCCAGGCCCTTCATGTATGTGGCTAACATACTCTCCTCAGCAGTCCTGTGTAAGAGCTGTTCTCAGCCCTGTAGGAACACAGAAAAGTAATTTGTTCAAGGTCACATAGTTGACCCTGGCTCCTAATCATCCCAGGTGCTCCTACCAGAAACCTTCAGAACTTCTTCAGCTTCTGTAGAACAAAAGACACTCCAAAGTGACGTCTTTCCTCATGTTTTATTCTCCGCTCCATGTGCCTGCTCACTCACTCAGGTCCATGTTTAAACCACATTGTTCCTGTTTTCCAAGCTTGTTTCCACTGCCATCTTCATAAAAACCTTTTGGCCCCTACCTACAGTCTGTTTCTGTGTTGGTAGCACCCTGCATATTTTTCGTAGTGGCCTGTCTATGTCATCCTTATCTGTGTGCTGCTTGTTCTATTTTCTAGCTTAGGCTTTTAAAGTTCTCGATATGATTCATTGTTCTGTGTGTCTTAGTACCCAGCCTCAGCTCACATGTGGCTGGAAGAAGGAAATGTGTGGCTGACCCAAAGATTTTGAACCAGTGTGGGGTAATTACAGAAGCAGGGTTTAGTGCACATGTGTTCTGTTTAACATACGCATAAAATATCTAAGTAGAAAGGAACTAGAACTCAGGAGAGAGGATTGTACTCCTTTGATTATACTCCTGTACTGGGATATTGCCCAAGGACAGAAAAGACTGGGAACACTGAATTTAGTAGGTAATAAGCCTCCTACAGCAGCTCTAGGGGAAATGTTATCCCATTTTACTGATGAAAAAGTATGCTCAGAGAAGGGAATGACTTCCCTAGCATTCAGTGATCCTTTATTTATTGTACTGCACTGCTTTTTTTCTTATAGCAAGTTGTTTCTGTCCTACCATCCTGCTTTGTTTACTATTTTCCTTTGATCAGTATTTGTGATTATTAGTCAGAACTGTATGTTTAATAACCCACTTCCTAATGGGGTTAAATCCAGTCCTTCACACTAAGGCACATCCACTTCCCTGTTTAAAATTTTTTTGAGACAGTCTTGATAAGTCCCTAAATTGCCCATATTGGGTTTAAAATTATAACCCTGCTGTATCAGCCTCCCAGAGTGCTCCAATTACAAGCAAATGCCACCATGCCCAACATCTATACTTTTTTTTAGGGCAGGTCTCACTATATAGTTCGTTTTTAAATTTTAATTAATTTGTTTATTTTTGGTGCTGGGAATTGAACTCAGGACCTTACACTTGCTAGGCAGGTGCTGTGCCACTGAGCTACATCCCTGGCCTTCACTATGTAGTTCAGAATGGCCTTGAATTCACTATACACTCTAGGCTTCCCTTGAACTAATAGTGATCCTCCTGCCTCAGCCTCCCAAATGCTGAGGCAGCTATATTTCTTAAATTTCATTTCTTTTAGGCATTTTATTCCATGCAATAAGACCCACCTTTTGGAAATATATTTTCCTGAATTAAAAGGTATTTGACTCTACTTATCCTTTTACCTACTGTAAGATGATGTGACAGCTTCTCATTCCTCGTAATTCACCAGTAACTAGTTTCCTTAAGTTCAGTTAGTCTCAAAATCATACTTACTCCTTAACAAAGTCTTGCTCATTAATGTTTGGGAATTGTACACGGAAAATTGCTTTTTTTTTTTTTTTGGGGGGTACCGGGAATCAAACACAGGACCTCACGTGTGCCAGGCAGGTGCTGTGCCACTGAGTTGTATTCCCAGTCCGAAAGTTGCATTCTTAAACTATTTGTAATTTAGGAATTCTTAGGGTGTTGGCTGTGAGACACGTAGGAGGACAGTGGTAAAGAATGCCATTGTTGGACCTGCACTTTTTAGGTGAGAAAGTGGAAACAAGCATTACTTTATAAGCTGTGATTTTGAAATGATTCATTCATTAAAGAAAGCAAATAAAAATAGCAGTGAAACAAGGAAATAATAAGTGGTTGTTAAATGAACTGTATGTCCTTTGAAAAGGAGATGATTAAGGAAGGAAATATGTAAGTAGCCTGAGTAGGCAAGCTGCTATTTGAGATTTTGTTGAGGAAAATGATGCTCTGGAGGAATCAAACTGTCCAGGAATTTATTAGCTGGATCTTATGAAAGTACTTTATGGAGTAAACCTCCAGTCAGCTTTTCACCTCACAGCATGTGAAGACCCTCTCCTTAAGTTGGCATAGGCAAAGTGGGATCCTGTATATCTTTAAGATTAATTCTGTATGTTAGGGAGACTGTCAAGAACATCGAGGCCAAAAATTCAATATAATTCTAAGAGGAGGTAAGGTTTGCAACCAGGGTTACTTGAGTAAATGTTTTTTCTCAGAGTTGAGAGTATAAAATAGTATTATAGTCCTTTTATTAGATTAACTGAGTTTCTAAACACGCTGGAGAAAATCGTTCTCATATTTTCTGTCCAAAAGAGCTGTGTATAGGAAATGCGCACTTGTCTGTGTTTATGAGACATCTTTATCGTTGTTTCTAAGAATTTGACTCTCGACAAACATTTAAGAAAAGTTTAAACATTCCACTGAAATATTCCTAAACAATAAGCTTTGAGCGCAGCTGTGGAACCAGATCTGGTTCCTTTCCTACCTTTGGCTTTGTCTAGCAGTGTCTTAGTTACTTAGCCTGTTACTCAGTTTCCCTGTTGGATCGTTTTGAGAGTTAAGCGAGTAGACATAGAGCATTGAGTGCTGTGACTGGCGCTAAATAAGCACTCGGTACGTGATGGCGGCTGTTACTATTTATCCTTTCACCTCTTCCTTCTCCAGCTTCGTGAGTGTTGGGGGAAGAAAATTTGAGCATCCTTTATTTTAATGTTAGGATTCTGAAGGAGAGTTGAGGGTAAAAGATTTTCCTGAACCAAAACACTTGCGATTCTGCTTGGGAAGTGAGAATGCGATCTGCTGAATACCTACTTTGTGCAACAGCAAAAAGATGGAATTTCTAGTCTATCCCTGCCCTGGTCCTTGAGTTGCTGGCCTCACGTGAGTGTCCATCACCCTCTGGAGACGTCGCCTAAGACAGCAGACGGCCTCTCAGGGCTTTACTGTGGATCTTAGCCATAGCCTTTTGGAAGAACAGCTGGATACAGTTTACTTTTTTTTTTCTTCTTTCTGATGTTGGAGATTGAACCTAGGGTTTCGTGCATGGTAAACAAGCACTCTATCACATTTCTATTGGGAGGTCATTAGATTTATATATTTTTTAATTACTGCTTTTGTTTTTCTAGGTTGTACCCATCCATTTTGAGATGTATTTTACCCAGAAATGTATAGATAATAATCAATAAAATCATTATTAAATTAAACTGCCTGACTTTTCCCTTTCTTTACAAGTTTTCATAATATAATCATACCAAACATAGCTGCATATTCATAGACAGCCATCCCTGGGTACTGAAGGAGGGTGGGGCCCACCATCGCCCTGCCTCCACCAAACAGCTACCAAACGGCACCAATGCCCGAGTCCGTTATATAAAATTACATAGTATTTGCTTATAACCACACACATTCTCCTGTTTTCTTTACATCACCCCTGGATTATTTATAATTTCCGATACAATAGACATGCTGTGTAAGTAGGTACTGTTCTGAATTGTTTCGGGAATAATGACGGGGGGTGGGTGGACTCTTCGTGCTCAGTGCAGATGCATTGTTTTTCTTGAATGTTTTCAGCATGAGATTGGTTGAGTCCAAGATGGAGACCCCAGTGAGCACAGCGGTCCAGCTGTGCACTCATACGGGAGGTGTAACCTTACCATGGTCACTCGGCTGCAGTGAGTAGGAGTTGTATTTACTTTAGTGTAATCACATCAGCAGTGTCAGGGGTCGGCTTGCTGGACCGGAGTTTACAGAGAATTTTAATATGAGAGACACATAATTAAGAACTCTAAATATATGAAGGATGTTTTAAACTTATTTCTAAGATAACTGCTTCCTTTTTTAATCCACCTTTTACCAGACTGAGTCTCTTTTAGGAATTGTTCTATGTAACTTCCTCAGCATATTTCCTTCCATGTTTCTCTTTCTGACACTTCACTTTGCCAAAGCTCATGTGAATTGCGACTTCACCGGTCCACATTGCCCTGCCCCTGACCTCTGCTTCCCCTCCTGTACTTACATGAGCCCGTAACACCAGAGCGTTGTTTGTTCTACCCTTTCTACAACATTCACGTTTTTAAAAAGTCATAAAAGACAATTGCTTAATGTACATTCTTGACATTTTAAATATCTCCAATTTTGAAAACATTCTTGGGCAGTTAGGCACATGTATGACTCATAAAATGAAACAGGTTGCTGCAGTTGGTTAATTGAGTTGCCATCTAGACCCTCGTAGTCTTATCTGTGGCGGGGAAGCAGGTTTAGGCATACACGTGATTGCTCACCCACAGTTTGAGAAAATGCTCTTTTTGTTTTTTCTTCCCTTGTACTGGGGATCGGACCTAGAGCCTTCACAAAGAGCTACATCTGCGTCCATATAGATTTGTGGTTGGCTTTGCTTTTTCTTGTTGACACAGTTGCACTGAATTGCTAAATTGAGTGAGCGGAGTTCACTGGCGATCCTCCTTGCCTCAGCTTCTCAGAGTGCTGGGTTCACAGGGCGTCGGCCACTATGCCTAGCTTTATTTTTTTATTTTTAGACAGGGCTTTACTAAATTGCCAAGCTCCATGCTCAGTACCCTGAGCGGCTGGGATTGCAGGCATGCACCACTTTTCATTCCTTCAGAACTTTCCTGTTTTGCTGCTGCATTAGTTTTGTCTCCAAAATGTGGTTTCGCAGTCAGTTGAACTGTAGAGACCTCAGTTTGCTGGACACAAAAATACTGTTTTATAGTAGAGGGTTTTTTAATGCAATTATTTGAGCCTCTGATTAAAATTTCCAAATTATATTGCTAAACAGTTGAACACAAAAATTAGTGATAATCTAAACTGTTTCTCAGATGCTTCCTTGCACAAACCCATGCTTCTCCACTGTACTTACAAATTCTGAAAACTTCTAACAAAACTGTTTATGAAAAAAAGTGTTTGAAGAAAAATCTATACAGAGGGCATCACCATGTTAGATTCCTATGGCATCCACAGTGGCAGTTCTGCCCTCAACCCGATTCAGCCTTAGTATAGATTTCACAGGTATTCTCCAGGATCCAGAATCTGTCATGCATTACTTCAAGCTAAGATTCCAGTAAACATTATTTGAGAATAAAAAATATTTTCCAGACAGTCAGGTTAAACATGTATGTATGAACAAAACTTAACCAAATAAGACATCATTTTCCATTTGAAAACTTGGTTAGAGTATCTGAACATTGTGACTCTTACTGGAAAAGGACTTTTTGTAAAAAAGTAATCTTTTGAGCTGATAGATGATTATAAAAATGATTCTGACCTATAGTTATTTAATTTATCCCATTCTTCAAAAAGTATTCGTATTTTCCCTCCTCTAGGCCAAGGTGCAATAAACAAGGCCCCGTTTTACAGAAACAGCTCACTGAAATTCAAGGGGAAGAGCTCATAAAACAGTAGTAAGGGCATGTTGTTGCAGACGTGCCCTGAACGTGCCTCTGCTCAGGCGCGGAAGGCTAGATGGGCCATATGGAGGAGCAGCAGATCTCCATATCTCGATTATTGCAGCTTTGTAAGTGGGTTTTGAAATCAAGTTTAGGGAATCCTCCAACTTCATTTTTAAAGAGTCTTGTGGCTATTCTGAATCTCTTGTATTTCCATATGAATTTTAGGATCAGCTTTTTAATTTCTGCAACAAAAATTATAACAATCTCAGTGGATTACATCCAGAGGTTGTAGGGTCTGCTCCGCCACCACTCCCAGAGATGGTTCTGGTGTTGATCATGCGGCTCACAGAGCCCAGAATGGTGCCAACAGTGTGTACCCAGTAGTGGCTGGTCTCTCCATGTATGCCAAAAGGAATACAGGGAAAATGGTGAGGATATTCAGTGTTCCACCTGCGGAACTTTGTCAGAGCCCCACTTTTATGGTGCAGTAAGCAAAGTTTGCCTAAGACAACTGAAGTGTATTCCATTTCAAGAAAGTGTGACTGTCAGCAGCCACAAAGCCAGACTGACAGTGTGTAGCTCTCACTGGAATGCAAGACCTCAGAAGATGAACAACAGAAGTAAACTGTTAGTCTGTAGGCCTATAATTTCAGCACTTGGGAGACTGAGGCAGGAAGCTTTCCAGTTCAAGGCCAGCTTAAATTATAAGGTGAGTGAGATCCTGTCTCAAAAAACAAAACTTAATTGTGAAACAGTACTGTAGCAAGTTTCTTCTGCAAAATTGCCAGCATTTGAAAAAGAAAAACAAAAACTTCTGTGTGTATAAAATCATTTTATTTGTGACTTTTCCCCATTTTTTTTTTGTGTTACATTTTGCTTTTAAAATTGGTTCTCAGTTGGGGATATAGCTCAGTGGCACAGCGACCACCTGGAAAACCCAAGGCCCTGAGTTTAATTCCCAGTAAACCCCCCAACCCCCAAAAAACATTGCTTCTTCTAGTTATCTGTTACACAAATACATGTGACTCAAAAGACCTGAACACACAAAGCCTGCACATACCCAGGAAGATGGATATAACCAGACCTGAGGACTCTGCCTCTGAGGACCTTTCATTTCCTCATGATAACAATAAGGGAGAAATAACTTATCTTTGGAAGTGAGAGTCCCGAAGCTTATGCCATCTTTTAAAATTTTTTTTATTTTAAAGAATAAAAAGTAATAACATTAAAAATGATACAGAGTTTCACAAAACAAGATGATAGGAATTCAACAATGGATACATTGCATATTGTCATCTTCAGATTAGTTGCTTAGATTACCAGATACAAGCATGCAAAATCAGTAAAAAAAAAATTTAAGCATTAAATGTTCTTTTATACCATCTTGATTAGAGTAGTTTTGTAAAATTAAAAAATAAAAATTCAGCTGTTGGAATGACTTCCTTTTCAATTGTTTCTGTGATATGTGCAATAAGACTAATCTCTACTCTTAGTACTCTTACTAAGGACTCCTTAATGGGATTAGTGAGCTTTACTTGTACAGTAGATTGCTGTTTCTGCATCACGAGGTATACTCATATCCTAGTCTGAAAAGCTAGGTCCTCCCCCACCTCCAGAAGTCACCACTCACTTTTTTTCCAGTTACGTTTCCAGTAGGTTTTGTTTTGCTTTGATTTGTATCCCCCGGCTTAATTTCCACCAGGTGGGGCTTCCCTAGGCCGTACCGTGCAGCGCTGTGGGACAAGTGGACACTCGTGTAGGTATTGGCAACTTGCTTTTCAGTCACATCCTTGTCCCTGTTTAATGTTACTCTGGTTTGTTCTGCTTTTCAGCACAGTACACTTTTCTGAAGGCCCTCCCCTCTTGTGCCATTTTGTATTGTACTATGAAATATTTTTACCGGTTTTTCTTTTCATGTTCACAGTATTTAAATAAAAGCTGGTTGGGGTAGTGGTTGGGAAGGAAGTTCAATTGTCTATAACTCAATTACCTTTTGAATTATAGCTGTATTTAATTTTATAGATACACTTTTCCTTTTTTGGTATTGGCAATCAAACTTAGGACCTTGAGCTTGCCAGACAGGTGCTGTGCCACTGAGCTGTATCCCCAGCCCTTGTATTTAACTTTAAAGAATTCCTTTTTATTGTGAAATTAAAGAATATAAGCTTTAAATTATTTGTTTTTGTTTTTTTTTGGCGGTACTGGGGATTGAACTCAGGACCCTGCACTTGCTAGGCAGGCGCTCATTCCACTGAGCTATATCCCCAGCTCCTAAGCTTTAAATTAATAGTAAGGTTTACAGCAAATAAAGTCAGAGAAATCACATTTACTATACTTGTAAAATTTAATATATCATTAAAAATGTATACTTTGTACAAGGTGAATTATTGACCAAATGGAATAACTTTAATTCACAAATGAGTCTGAATGCATCATCTGTATAGAATTGAAAAGTGACTAAAGGATTGTGAACAGTTATAGTGGAACATCCAGGGGACAACCTTAAACTCTCTTTGCCTTAGGAGAACTGCTGCACGTTTTCATGAGCAGAGTGCTTAATCCAAAGCAGCAGTGGCTCATGGTTCACTGTGTGACACGATCTGGGTAGGTTCTGAAAACTGACAATCTCAGATGATTTGTAAAAATAATGACAAATACAAATCATACAGTGAAAAAAAGACATCATTTCAACCTCAGCTGGGAATATGTGTCAAATAACTCAGAATTTTTGCCGCTCTACACATTATGTCCTCAAATGACCACTCAAATGCCTGTTTAAATTTAGTGAATAGGCATACTTGAAATAAAATTCCTCAAATAATGAGGAGCTATTATATCTGAATGCATTCTAAATTTTAAAGTGAAAAGAAAAAATAGGGGACTTTTTACTCCTATTTCCCCTACTCCTGTCTCTCCATTTTTCTCCTCCAGAAGTCACCACTCACACTGTCCTGTGCATGGATATCATGATGCTTGCTTTTATACCTGACAGTGTCTTAGAGATCCTGCCTAATCAATAACCTTATCCTTTTTAGTACTCTGCATGCAGCGTAATTTATCTAACCATTCCTTTCTCGACAGGTATTTAGGGTTCTCCCCGTTACATGTAACAATGCAGGGAATGCCTTTGTGTCTCCTTTTCCAGATGTGCAGTTCGTCTCCTGGGTTACATTGTAAAAATGCAGTTGCTGAACAGAGGCATGTGCATTTTAAATTTCATTAGAGAGGTGACTGTGAAAGAAAAGCAAAAATATATTTTTAAAAAACGAAAAGAAGGCAGTTGTGTCAGTGCCTCTGAGAAGCTGACACTGGGATGGAGTTAGGACAGCAGGCTGTCACAAGGGCTAAATCCTGTGAAAAACAAGAGTTCCAAAGTAGGGCAGGGACAGTGGTCCAACAGTAGCTTGGATCTCACAGTCTCAGCTGGCTCCGCGGACACAGTGAGTGATGAGGGCCTGTTACAAGGTGGTGATGTTGGGCAGGAATGTTCAGGCCCTAGTACTTCCTGTCAGCTATTGACCCGGGCTGTCTGGTAAGAACGGTTCCTAGTCTTAAAAGATGAGGTAAGCCTGAAGGATTTATGCCACCACTGACAGCTAGAGGCTGTCTGCATCGTAGGAATTGAGCCGTCAGATGTCCTAACTGGAAAGCTGAGCAGTGTTCCTCTGGGTAGCTGTGGCAGTAGGTGCTGTAGCATAGCAGGTAGTACCACAGATTCTTGAGCCGGTCTCCCGGGGTCCACCGTCGTGTAAGGTGTGAGTCAATACCTGTGTGCCTTCAGTTCTTCCTCTGTGAACTGGAAGAACAACAGCACTTCCCTCGCAGGGGTACAGCAAGATGAACTGAGCTAATGTATCTAAAGGACTTAGAATCGTACTTAGGACGCATTAGCGCTGGGTCAGAGGTCACTGCCACTGCTGCCACTGCCACCACTGACTGCTCTCCCAGAGGCTGTCGGCTTCTCTTCCTGCCCTCCAGCAGTGCATTCATTATTTCATATCTTTTCCACTACTGGGCAGTATAAATATGGCTTCTTTTCCAGTTTTATGGCCACAAAAATAGTATTTTGTTTTAATTTATATTTATTATTAGGTTGAACATCTCATAGGCCACTTATATTTTATATATCTTCTGTTTTATACTTGAGATTTTAAGTATTATCTTATTGATGTTTAATACCTAATCATATATTCTAGATATTAAATTGTTTTTTTTTTATTTTTTTATTTTTTTTTGCGGTACTGGGGATCGAACTCAGGACCCTGCGCTTGCTAGGCAGGCGCTTATTCCACTGAGCTATATCCCCAGCCCCTAGATATTAAATTGTTGTATAGTTGTAAATACTTTCTTCTGTCTTAGAACATTGGCTTTCAGGTCTATTTTTCAGTATTGTTTATGGTTTCTTTTGACATAAAGATGTTAAAAATTTTATGAATAAATTTTGTTTCTTTTTAGGTTCGGTTTTTTATGTCTTAGATGTTAAAAATTTTATAAATTTTGTTCCTTTTTAGGTTCAGGATTTTATGTCTTAGTTTAAAAGGACTTTCTTATTTTAAGTTTGTAGTTCTCCTTTTCACATTTACCTTTGTAATGTATTTTTAATTTTTTGCCCATACTTTGAAAGAAATAATCTAAAATATCCAACTTTATTCTTTCCTGACTGCAGCCAGTTGCTCCTCATTAACTAGTGCGTTTTTCCCAAGTACTTTGAAATGCTGTCTCTACCAGCTTCTGAGTTCCCACATGTACTGGGTTGGAGGACATGGACATTTTTAAAAGTTTTGCTGGGCGTGGTGATACACATCTATAATCCCAGCACTCGGGAGGCTGAGGCAGGAGGATTGTTGCAAGTTTGAGACCAGCCTGGACTACAAAGTGAGCTCAAGGCCAGCCTGAACTGCATAGTGAGACCTGTCTCAAAAAGACAAAAAAGGGGCTGGGGATATAGCTCAGTGGAATAAGCGCTTGCCTAGCAAGCGCAGGGTCCTGAGTTCGATCCCCAGTACCGCAAAAAAAAAAAAAAAATCAAAAAGACAAAAAAAAAAAGGTTTTAATAAGTTGCCCAATTGTCCTGCAGACTATATATAAAAATGTTATGTTCCTTCAGGGAGACTGTTTTACTGCATTCCCCAACCTGTTTCTTGTTTGTTTTGGGTTTTTCCAAGTTAATTATCAAAAAAGTGAAATCTTGATTTGATGTTTTTCTTCAAGATTAGAAATAGTCAACTTTTTAAAAATGTATATTTTGATGTTCCAAATGCTATTTTATATGAGTTGCTTCTTCATGTCCTTTGTTGGTTTCTAAAGTTTGAGACTTCATTTCATGTTGTTTGAACTCATTTTTTTAAAAAATATACTCTCTCCTGTATATTGTGCTGAAAGTATTTTTTACTTCTATATTTTAACTAGAATCCTTTTCTTTAAGTCTGTGTGTGTGTGTGTGTGTGTAGATAGATAGACAGATAGATAGTTGTTTCCTCATTCCTAAAACCACATAATCAACTAGAGTATTTTCCTTTCTTTGTATCGTACCATTTTAATTCTTTATGTAAATTTATCTGTCATTTTATTTTCATGAATGCCATTAGGTGAGAATCTATCTTTCTTTCTAAATAATAACCCAATTATCCAAAACAGTTTACAGAATAATCCATTCTTTCCACCTATTTGTAATGCCATTGTATGTATTCTTGTCCTGTTTTGGGATGTTTGATTCTGTATTAATTTGTATGTATCCTTGTAGCATTACCACCTACCCTTTATTATTGTAACTGCATATCTATTTTGTGAGTGAAGAGCTCTTCTTAGAAAGTAAGCACTTTGGTGAAGTATCATTTTGGAACAGTGACTTTAACTTTGGAAGTTAAGAAGAAAACCCCTCTTAAGCAAGAGTAAGTGAAGTAAAATGAATTAGCTTCTGCTTGGGTGCCTTTCATCCGCATTCTGCACCGTGGTCCTTAGGCAGCAGACTTTACAATTCCATTGGACATAAGGTAATGGTTTCAATGAAGCTAGTATAGAGCTGGAGGTAGAACTATGCAAGAGAAGTAGCAACTCTAGATGCTTACTTGGTTATTTAAAATACTAAACTCCAAAAGAAAATAGCCCCACTATATGAGAAACTATTTTTTGCCTAAGTGTAATTAGATGTTCCTTGTAGGCCTGGTCATCTTGGTGTTAGAAGAAAATATTGAAGGTAAACCTAATCTTTAGAGAGGACTTCTCAACTGCAGCATGTTTAGCCACCCATCCTCTGGAAGATTGGCAGTGTCTCAAGATATTTTTTATTATTGCAACTGCTGGGGGCAAGAGGAGCTGTTTCTGGCTTCTAGTGGGTAGAGATCCCCCCACAGGACACAGGGCAGCCCAACAAAGAATTATATGATCCAAAATGTAATGCTAAGGTTGAGAAGCCCTGCTTAGACAAAACTGAAACCAAGAACTGAGTTTCTTAACACAATCCAGTCTAACTGCTGTATTTAATATGTGCACAGAAAAAAAGACGTAGAGCAAAGCACAAGCAATTTAATATTGGAATGAGAATAGATCCTTGTAAAAACGTCTGATACAAAAATCTAGAAGCCATAAAAAATGTTGTTAAATTTAGTTTTATATAAAAATAAAATTTTTAGTGGCTAGTGATGGGTACCTCAGGTGTAAAACAAATGCTTAGCATGCCTGAGTGCTTGGTTTTATCCCCAACATGACAGCAATAGTAGTAATAATAATACAAACAGTCTTCCACAAATAAGAGAGTACAAAGAAAATATCTATAGCTCGAATCACAGCTAAGTGGTTAAAGAGCTGCTCTTATGCTTTAACAGAGAAAACACTGTCAACGCAGTAAAAACAAGAGCATGAACAAAGGGGTGCAGCGAAGGTTCTGTAAATCACCTTCAAGTTGTTAGGTCTCTCTGGTGTTACCAATATAAATTAAAACTAGAATGATACACTCTTTTTCTCATATATTGTCAGAGGTCAAAAAGTTTGGTAAGTCTTGTATTAGTGGAGATTTGAGGAATTAATTGCTGATAAATTAATATAACATCCATGGAGAATAATTGTTAATTATCTATTAATATTTTAGATGTACATACTCTTTTGTTCTTATAAACATTTATTTTTCCTCCAGATTTATTGAGTTTTCTTATAATGATGGGAAAAATTCAGGTCTTAACCATAGGCTAATCTTCATTTCTTCAGTGTCTTACATGTGGATTTCACATGTATTTATATTAGTTTTCTTTAGCGTGTGTGTGCGTGCATGCATGCGTGTGTATTCCTACACAGATACATACAAGCTTTTTAAATCCTCATCTTACCACTTAAGAATACAACTTTAAGTGTTTTGCACAGCTGTTCCTTAGTCAAGGTTACTTGCAAGAGCAAGTTAGTTTAATCTTGATGAAGGATCCATTAACGCGTTCTCACTAGTTTTTCCCTGTCTTCTGACCCGTGGACTTCGTAGAGAGCAGCCGAAGGAGCTGCGCGAGCCCCCTTGCTGGTCCGCCCGGGATTGCGGATCGCTGAAAGGTGTTTACGACTTTCTCTTTCTTCCTTTGGACAGAAGCGGGCAGTCTCCTAAATGACTTCCCTCCTTCCAAACAGGTCTGTTCTCGCTTTGCGATCTCTGTTGGGGGAAGAAGGTCTGCAGCAGGCAGAGGGAGGCGGCCGCAGCTGGGCCATGCACAGCTCCACGTGCTCTGCCTGCAGACTCTTTAAATTAGAAATTTTATTTCTAGAAACTTATTCTACAAGTATATTTTATGTATGAAATAGATTTCATAACATACATAAGGTTATCTGTCTTTTGCAATATTGTTTGAAATAAACTAGATTAATGATCTAGTAAAGGGAAATGTTAAGAGTTGCTTCATTACAAAGCTATGTAAATATGGTTTATCTATATACTGGAATACTATGAAGTCATTTTCAAAAGGGAGAGAGCTCTATATGTGCTAATATTTAAGGTTTTCTGTAATAGTTAAGAAAAATAGCAAGGTGCAGACTGTCAGATTTACATACTACTGGCAGAGAAGTGAATTGGAACAATCCCTTTGAAAAACAATTCGGTGTTACCTAGTAAATTTAAAGGTATGTGTAGTTTTAGTAGATTCTAGAAAAACTCATTTTTCCTAAGAAACAAAAATATTTGTAGTGCCAGTTATAATCAAGAAAAAAAAAGGAACAACCTAATAAAAATTCCAATGTGAAGAGTAGAAAGATTTAATTTTAAATTATAATACAGCAATGAAAATGAATAAATTACAGTTAGATGTGGCAATTTCATCTCGGTAAACATTGAGCAAGAAAAGCAAGTTGTGGAAGAAAACATAGTAAGATTCTGTTTGTATAAAAGTCAAACACAGAACGTAACATGTTACTTAGGGAACAATTCTAGTAAAACTATAAGCACATTAGTAAGTACAAAGTCAAGGTGATTACCTCAGGAGACAGAGGGATTCTAGAAAGGGTACAAGAATATTCTTTTTTCTTAAACTGGCATGTGATTCCAGTGCATACGTTTTGGAAAGCAAGCTGGAAAAAATTATTATAAAATACAGTGTGACCGTGTGTCTTTTTCTCAGTAAAAGATGCGTGTGCATGCAGGCCTCCTGTGAAGCCACACAGGAGGTGGCACCAGTGGCTGTTGCTTCGGGGAAGAGGCTGCACAGTTGAGTTGGGGGCGGGGTTGTACCAGGAATGGAACTCAGGACTTTGTCCTTGCCAGGCGGGCGCTGTCCCCAGCCCAGAGGAGGCCAAGTATTGATAGGAAATTTATTTATCATGCTACATGGTACCATATTGCACCTTTAGAGTATTTGTAGCAAAACCATACAGTATATATCCAAACTTGTTTTAAAAGTATGTGCACAGGAGAAAGCAAGGCAAATGATTTATCATGTGTGAGAAACGAGTGAGAAAGCCCAGTACCGTCTCTAACCGTGGCGACTGCAGGATTTGCCAAACCAGACATGAGATGGAAAGGACACCTCATATTAGCCAGGTACTTCAGCTCTCATTGCCAATTTTTCCTTCATCGTTACATTCCACAGGATGCAGTCCTTCATCGCGGATAAGTGGTGTCCACTCTCAGCTTTCACTCAGAGCCTCCCCGAGTGTGCCTCTCCTGTACTGCTTATGGAGTAGTTCCCGAAGGGTTTGTTCAAGTGTTTCCACGCATCTTTTCGAGGGAAAACATGCTCTTTCTTAGAGTCTTTATATCTCAACTCCTAAGGAAGTCTTTATAGTACATTGCACCGTGCAGTTTGAATGTTACACGTCCTACCAAGACACTTTAGGCCTGCCCACGATAGGAAACAAAGTCAGCGTTTGTACTATTCACAAATAACGTTTTTCCACATTTTAAGGGAATAATTGGGATCGTATTACTTAAATTATTTAAATATGTTAAAGATAATGTATCCTTAAGTGTTCCATCTTTTGTAAAGGGTTTCTTTCCTTGTATGTTTATTATCTCTGGTATTAAGGTTCTGTAAGCATAACTTGTATCCAGCTGACATGGGAATTTCTTTACTAATACAAACCCCAGCCTCCAGAAAAGTCGTGCTTTCTCCTCAGTGGCTTTTGAGGGAGAACAAGTTTGGTCAGCCCCTGAGTAGCATCTTATATTGTTGTAGTGCCAGTGAGTCCCAGCAGGGATTAATGCTGTCTCCCCTCAGTAGCAGGGCATCTGCTGGTCAGGCCAGTCAGTACCACTAGTTACCCCTGGTACCACTATTGCTGCTTCTAGGTTAAATGTTGATATACTAATATCCTGCAAATATTGCAGTTAACTGCATTGTTTTCTACTGATTGGAAGAACAATTTCCTTATTTTTTTTTAACACAGGGTCTCACTATGCAATTCAGGCTGGCCTTGAACTCACTTTGTAGCCCAGGCTGGCCTCAAACTCATGATGAGCCTCCTGCCTCAGCCTCCCAAGTACTGGGATTATAGGCATGCGCCACCATGCCCAGCTCACAATTTCCATTTTATTTTGCACCCTGACTGGAGCAGCACCACAACAATATTGCAACTACCTCGGAACCATTCCTGTTCTGTGATAAATGATCAGGTCTTCATTATCATGTTAAATTTGTTTTTAAGACCTTTTCTTCCACTAGAGTAAATTTTTTCCAGGACAGTCCATAGTCTTTATTTATTTATTTATTTTTTATTTTTGAGACGGTCTTGTTTTGTAGTTTAGGCTGGCCTTGAACTCACTCTGCAGTCCCAGCTGATCTTAAACTCATGGTATGTTTACTATGCCTCCACTGCCAAGTACTGGGAAGACAGGTGTGCACCACCACATCTGGCAGTCCATAGTATTTAATACAAATATATTTCTAGAAAAAGAGTGATCCTTTGGTCTCAATTCACTAAGTGCTTGTGCTGTGTTAGGTCTTACAATAGAAGGTAGATCTTTAGGTGCTGTTCATATAGAAGTTAAAAACTTTAATAACCTTAACCTTTACATTTCAGAGTAGAGAAGTGACTTTCCATCACAAGTATCTTATATGCCTGAGTCTTTGACTAATCTTTAGAGGAAGAGACTTTCGGGTACCTGGTTGGCTTGAATATGATAGATGATTAGATTGGATCTTGCCAAAACCTTGAAGCTATTTGATGATGTTCTCTACCTTGTGGTCAACAACAACAAAAAGGTAGTAGACATAAAGGAACTGATTGTTTTCAAACTAGAGGCAGTTCTATGTAGAAGACCCCAAAAACTCCACAAAAAGGTTTCTAGATTTAATAACCAAATCTAGTTGCATTGCTGGATACAAAGTCAGCATTCAAAAAGCAATAGCATTCCTGAACACAAACAGCAAATTCACTGAGAGAAAAATTAGGGAAACTATATTCTTCACAATAGCATTGAAAAAAATGAAATACATAGGAATCAGTCTAATAAAGTAAAAGATCTGTATATTGAAATTTGCAGTACTCTGGAAAAGGAGACTGAAGAGGGTATCAGAAAATGGAAAGATACACCTTGCTCCTGAGTAGGAAGAACCAATATAGTGAAAATATCTGTACTCCCCAAATTGTTATATAGATTTAATGCAATCTCAATCAAAATACCATTAGCATATGTAACAGAACTAGAGAAAACATTCCTAAAATACATTTGGAAACAAGAGACCTAGAATAGCTAAATCAATTCCAGGCAACAAAGGCAAGATCACAATCCTGGATTTCAAATTATACAGCAGAGCTACTGTGATAAAAATCAGCATGGTACCAACAAGAAAACAGACCTAGGATCAATGGAACAGATTAGAAGATGCAGACACAACTCTCAACTACCTTATCTTTGACAAAGGGGGCAAATATGTTCACTGCAAGAAAGATAGCCTCTTTAATAAGTGGTGCTGGAAAAACTGGCTCTCAACATGCGCAATGCTAAATGCCAGACCCATGTCTATCACCGTACACTGAACTAAAGTCAAAATGAATCAGAGATCTATTAAAACAGAAACGTTAAATCTACTAGAAGAGAAAATAGGCAGTAATCTTGAAGGCATAGCTGTAGGCAGTGACTTCATTAACAAAACCCAGACCACACGGGCAATACTACAAAGAATCAACAAATGAGATCTCACCCTATTAAAAAGCTTTTGTACAACAAAAGAAATCACCAACAGAGTAAAACTAAAACCCACACAGTGGGAAAAAAGTTCTCCCACAGACAAAGGATTTACATCTAAAACATATAAAGAATTTTAAAAAGTCAGCCTTCCCAAATTCAAAGATGCAATCCAAAAATGGGCATCTGAGATGAATACACACTTCACAGATGAAGAAATACAAATGGCAAACAAATACATGAGAAAGAGTTCAACGTCATTGGTTATTTGAGAAAAGCAAATTAAAACAACATTGAGATTCTCTCTCCAGAAAGGATGGCTACCATCAAGAAATGAATAGCAAATGCTGGAGGGGCTGTGGGGAAGATGGAACCTTTTTCCACTGTTGGTGGGAGTATAGACTGGCGCAGCTACTGAGGAAATCAGTATGGCGATTCCTCAAAAAACTAGGATTGGAGGTCCCGTTTAGCTATTCCCCTTCTGGAGATCTCAGAAGAATTAAAAACATTGTGCCACAGTGATGTGTGAACACCCATATTTATAGCAGCACAATTCATGATAGCTAAATCTTGGAAACAACCTAAATGCCCACCAACCAAGGAATAGATAAAAAAAAATGTGCCTTTTTTCTACAGTGGAATACTACCCAGTCGTAAAGAAGGATAAACTGGAGACTTATAGGTAAATGGATGCAACTTGAGACCATACTTACAAATACAATAAATCAGACTCACTTGTGTAAACATACTGTCTCCCTGGTGTTCAAAACTGAAAAAGTAATTATGGTCTAAAAGGTGCAGTAGGGATTGTGAAATAGGAAGAAATTGTTCAAAAACAAAAAGGAACTAGAATGGGGGAAAGAACAAAAGGGAAAAGGGAAAAAATGCAAGTTAGTTATACTAAGTATTTTTTAGTTCATTGAAATGGAAGGTTTGTGTCAATATCAATAGAAATTTTCATGCCCATGTCTTGTACTCTGAGCAACTACTTTATAAAGATAACATACAATGTATTAACTATTGCTATTCTCCTATATTGTTATGAAATTTTTACCTTTTTTCCATAAAATTTTTAAAAATAGGGGTAGTATTTGTTTTTTTATTTATTTTGATACCAAGAATCAAACTCACAAGCCCATGCTTGTGGGCAGGAGCTGTGCTTCTGAGCTATATCTCCAGCTCTTATAATTTCTGGGGTTTTTTTGTTTTGTTTTTGTCTTTTTGAGACAGGGTCTCGCTATACAGTTCAGGCTGGGCTTGAGCTCACTTTGTAGCCCAGGCTGGTCTCGAACTTGCAATGATCCTCCTGCCTCAGCCTCACAAGTGCCAGAATTACAGGTGTACGCCACCGTGCCTGGCTCTAATATTCCTGTTTTGATGGAGGTAGTGAAATTGAGCCTTGATACCCCGTGATAGACCTTGTTCCTTTGCCCAGGAGCCCTCTCTGGGGACATAAACTTGTGTAGACCCATTTCTAAAGCTTTTACTTTCCAAATGTAGCCCATTCTCTGGGACCTCCCTACATTAGCGTCTGCTGCTGAGGCATAGGTTCAGGCACTAATTATTAATACCTTTTCTTTAAATCTTACTGTTTTTTCCTTTTATTTCATAAGCAAGAATAAGAAATTAATTTCTCTCTGGTCTGTATTTACACTTCGCTGTCCTAGGAACCAACCTCATCTGTTGAGAGCCGGCGTATTCCCAGGACACATATCAGATGGCTGGCCATGTTTACAGTGCCTTTCTGAGTCTATTCTAAGAACACCATTATTCTGTGAAGTAAATGAGAAATTATCAGGAGTCATAACTATTACTGGGATATATCAATAAAATGTTACTTGTTTTACTACCTTTTTGAGTTATTCAGTTCTACATTTTTCTTTTTCCCTTCTTTCAGAAAGTTAACAGTGTCAGCGGCCTAGGGGAGCTACCATTGAAACTGTCCCTTTCTCAGCTGGCACAGCGCAGGCTGAGGCGGGAGGGTTGCTGGTTTCAGGCTTGCTGGGGTGATTTAGTAAGGCTCTGTCTCAAAACTTTCTTTTAATTTCTTTTTAATTTTTTAATAAATTTTAAAAATTTTTTGTTAAAGGCTTAAGAATGTAGTTCGGCACAAGGGCCCTGGGCTCAATCTCCAGTACCCAAAAAAACCTTTGTTAAAATGAAAAATAAATATTTCCTAACTTTTTCCTAATCTCAAAATATATTTCCTAATTTATCTTGCATCTCTTTAGAGAATAATATGGTCAAATGTCTCTTAGTCTGCTTTCTGATGTTCTAACATAATCTCTGAGACTGGACGATTCATGTAGAGCAGAAATTTATTTCCCAGAGTCCTAGACACCGGGAAACCCACGACCAGGGCACCAGCACATCCGGGCTGGTCTGTTTCCAAGACAGTGAGTGCCTCGATGCCACGTCCTCCAGAGAGGACATGGTAGCATCGCATGGCGGGAGAGCAGGAGATGGAACCACTCCGAGGCCCTTCGTATAATGGCAGTAGAATCCGTTTCTGAGGGCAGATACTTCGTGATGTAAAAACTTCCCTGTAGGCCCCACCTCCCAACACTGGTGCAATGAAGATTAAGTTTTCGACGCATGATTTTAGGGGAATGTTCTGTCATAGCATGTAGGGTCTCAATGAATAAGGCACAAAAATAATTATTATTATTTTTTGTGGCACTGGGGATTGAGCCCAAGGCCTGCATGTGCTAGGCGAGCACTCTGCCATTGAGATAAATTCCCAGCCTTTATCACTTTATTTTGAAACAAGGTCTTGGTAAGACGCCCAGGCTGGCCTTGAATGTGTGATAGTCGTGCTTCAGCCTTCTGGGGAGCTGGGATTGCAGGCATATGCTACTGTGCTCAGCGAGGCACAAAAATTATGTAGAGCAGACTAAAAGTTCTATTTACGAGGGCATCATGTACTGGGCACTGTGCTAGGCATTGCATGTACATTGGTAAGATAAGTGCTAACCACCTTCAGCATACAGTCTAGCAGTAAAAGAAATACTAGGTAAATAATGAAAATAAATACAGTTATCACAAGTGCTATGAAAGGAGAGAGAGTTCACTGGGAGCCAAGATGAGGAGATGTCTTCTCTAAGAAAATAATGTTTCCGGAGTGATAGGAGGTGTAGGAGTTAGCAAGAAATGAGCAGGAAGTGGTGCCTAATGCCTGGGGAGGAACACATCGAGGCCTCGAAGTGGGAGAGTTTTGTGCATTTAGGAACTGAAGACCAGTGGCGCTGACGTGTATAGAGGGGTGGATGGCCAGGAGTGGGACACTTCTATAGTTCTGCGCTCAGGTGGCCAGGGCAGGAGGGTGGCAGCAAGTTCGAGGCCAGCCTGGGTTACATAGTGAGTTCAAGGTCAGCCTGAACTACACAGAGAAGCCCTGTCTCCAAAAAGAAAGAAAAAATTAGAGAAAGGGGGAGAGAGAGAGAGAGGAGAGGAGATGCAGCTGAAGAAGCATAGATACAGGACCTGGTAGGCCGTGACAGAGACTTGGATCTGACAGTAGCAGGAAAACATTACAGGGTTTGAGGCAGTTAACGGAAATCACACACCTAAAAAGTTACTGTGCAGTGCATCCAAGGGGACATGGGAGGGATAAGAATTTAGCGCCGAGAACTGGCCTGAACTGAGATGTTGGAGGTGGAGATGGAATGTAGGATGGACTTGTTAAGAGGTAGGTTCCACTTGGCCTAGTGGCTTTGGGGTGGGGCTGTGAGGAGGCTGCTAAGAGTAACGGTGTGCGGCACCGCCATGGACGGCCAGAAGGTTGGGAAGGAGAGTAGGTTCCTTTTGTGTGGCGTTTGAGGCACGTGCAAGGCATCTGATCGCTACACTACGTGAGCTGCAGTAGGCACCTTCCTGGAGGTCTGGGTGTGAGTCAGTGGCTTCCAGGTGGTGACTGAGTCAGCACACGTGAGGTTGCCTCGGAAGACGAGGGTGAGAAGGGAAGGGGAGCTGGGAACACGGAGAACTTGCTGATGCTGCTTTGCATAATTTTTATTAGCTGATTTTCTGGGAATTATACTTTGTAATGATCTTGGTGGTTTTGATACTTTCTGTGAGTGCATAGGTATAAAGTGAAAAGAATAGCCATGAAAACTTTTAAATGCATTTTTGGCCTATAAATAGTTGAGACAGTACGGTTTTTGCCGTCTGTCCAGAAATGCTCAGGACAGTTGAATACTCCCTGGCAATTGTTTTTTTTTTCCGTGAGCCACTGGACATCTGTTATGGAGGGCTTTGGAAATAAGTGTTTATTGCCCTGGTCACCTGTTTTACGTTGTCCCACAGACTCCTCTAGAGCCAGTCCCTCCCCAGAGCTCCCAAGATAGATCTGCCTTCTATCAGTAAACTTTTGCCCATAGTTTTATGTAATGTGATCGCACACTCGTATTGTGCATAAGACTGCTATTAACATTTGTGGATAGCTCTTTGTGTAGTTAATGTTTTCATTTTTCCTTTGTTAAAGCCTAGAAGTGAAATGCTTAGTCATAGATTAAGAGTACATTTAAAGCTATAAGCAGTTATTAAACTTCTTTATAAAGTGGCTGTATCATTTTCTCTTCCCCTCAGCAAATATGAACATTGTTACTACATTCACCAGTACTTGGTATTATCAGACTTATTAGTTTTAGCCATTGTAAAGTTGTGGGGGGGGTATACAGAAGTCTCACTATGGCTTCTCTAACATACAGTGATGCGGATATATAGTCATGTACTTATTTGCTGTCTAAATCCCTTGACTAGTTACAAAATCAAGTTGCCATATTACTGAGTTTAAGAATTCTTTACGTGTTCTGACAAGTCCATCGTCTGACATTTACAAATATCTCCCATCTTGGCCTTGAACTTTTCTTAACAAATATGTACAGCCATCTCCATTATGATTTGTCAAAACTCATTGAATTGTACATTTTAAACGTACCTAAATTGTATCTAAATTACTCAGTAAACTAGCTTAAACTATTGTGTACGTTTATCAGAAGGCTTTTAGAGAGTATTTTGTTTGTAAAATAAAGTAGCACACCTAAAAAAGTGACATTACTTGCTGAAAATTACAAGAATACCAGGCTTGTGGGCGGAGTGCTGACCTCCAGTTTCCTAGTCCAGCGAGGCCATACCGTTCCCTGGTCACTAATTCACGTCTTGCTATGTAGTTCCTGTGTTGTGCTTTTAAGCTTTCTGTGGATACGCATCTTGTTTTCTTGAAATACAGTGATCAAGTCTATGCTCTTCAAACTTACCCATTGTATTGCAACGTGTGTGTTCAGTGAGTGCTGAATGAAAGCTGGGTATAGAGCCTCCCGGACTTGCACGGAAAACTGCCTAGTGGCAGGGAGACTTTCTTTACTGTGTGTTTTCCCCAGACTGCCATCTCGTTGGGTACAAGATCATGCCTACAACTAATATAGGCCAGTGAATGAGAGGCTGAGTTTATGTGTTTCTGCAAAAGCTTAGCTAATGTGTTCGATGTTGGCAGATGAAGGACCTATCACCTTACACTTTCAGTCTGAGGCCAAATGTAACTGTAGTAGGGATACGAACTCCCCTTTAAGCTTAAATGGAAGAGCAGCTTTCAGAGTCCGAACCTGGGTCTTTCTCCAGATCTGGCCCCGCTTCAGGCTGCCCTCTGCGTAACCAGCAGGCACACCAGTGGTGCAGAGGAAGTGCTTGTCTCAGTGTTATACCTGCGCACCTTGGATTTGCAAGGCTCCAAACTTTGACGGTTCCGATTCTCTTTAAGGGAAATAGTGGACCTATGTAAATTGAACCCAGGTTTATTAATTTTCCATCTAAGCCATTATTTTCCATCTAAGAAAGTAGGGAACATAAAGAATTTAAGAGGAAGATTAAATTCTACACACTCCTTTTAAAACTTAAAGCCCATATCCTAAGTGAAATAGTGGTATCTTTAACAAATGTTAACAATAGTTAACAAAGTTAACCTTTGTTAACATTTATCAGGTTTTTCCTCCACGTCAGGCATTTGTCCTAAGTGCTTTATATATTCTTTACCTTAATCTGTATAATACAATGAGATCATTCTGTTGTTATCCCGTTACATTTGGGGAAACTGAGGTACACAGAAGTTACAACGGCCCAAAGTCTCTGTGCAGTTCAGACTGGCCTTGAACTCACTATGTAGCCCAGGCTGGTCTCGAACTCAAAAGGATCCTCCTGCCTCAGCGTCCTGAGTGCTAGGAGTACAGGAGTGCACCACCATGCCTGGCTTGTGCCCTGGATTTTAATCCAGAGCCTCCCACTTAAGATAACTGATATCTGACTAAACAGTTTAGAATATGACTTAGTATCAAAGTTATTAATATATAAGTTAAAGGGGTAAAATTTCTTAGAAATGATTTAAGGCTATTTAATATTGGCATATAAACTAGCTGAAAAAGAATAATTATTTTGATAAACCAGAAGATCATAAAATAGAACTTTTGTTAAACTCAGGAAAGATTTTTATTTATTGGGACTTTACACATTCCTTTCTGAGAAGGTGTTAGTGCACGTACTCTGGACCAAATAAGACTAATATGAATGCTTATTTTTTGTATTTTTGAGACAGGGCCTCACTGTGTAGTTCACGCAGGCCTTGAGTTCACTATGTAGCCCAGCCTGGCCTGAAGCTCAAGGTGATCCTCCTGCTTCAGACCCCTGAGTACTGGAATTACAGGTGTCTGCCACCATGCCCAGCTGCACGCTCATTTTGATGACGATAAGTAGCCAAAGTTGTTTGGAAATAGGATAGGAGTTTAAAATAGCTAGTTTATTCTTGAGAGAAAGAAGTTGGGGTGTTTCTTTAAGATGAAGGAGCTTGGAATGAGGTATTCCTTGAACCTTTATGCAAGACTGGCTAATGTGGGAAGAGGCTACCCCAAAAGGAGTCAGTCCCTGTGAGAGAAACCCAGAGATAATCTTTGTACTTTTTTAACTTCCCATGAAAGTTACTCTTAGACTCACACTCACTATGCTTACAAAATTCTAATTCAATCTGCTCTGACAATACATGAATCTGAATGTTCCTCAAAGTGTTTTTAGGAATACTATGCACTTCCTTTCCTCAATAAATGGTGTGTGGGAGAGGACTGGATTAAAAAACTGTGGCATTTTTACACAGTGGAATATTATTCAGCTATAAAGAAGGACAAGCTTGAGGCTTTTATAGGCAGGTGGTCACGGTTAGAGATCATACTCATAAGTGAGGTAAATCAGATGTGCATGTGCAAACAGCGTATTGTATCATTAGTGTAGGAACCTGGAGGTGGGAATATAAATTGAGAGGTATGAAGGGAGACCGCTCAAGGGTAGAGAGCAATCGGGATGAAGGGAAGGAGAGGAGGAAGAGGAGGATAGCTGTGTAGGTATGTATGTATGTGTGGGATGGCTGACATGGTTGCACTGTTGTCTCATGTAGTTTTGATGTAAGGAACAATTGATGATTAATTGTTTGCTCAATCTTGTATGTCTATTTGTATTGTCCTGAGCATACACTTTGAAGTTATCAATGTGTAATACAACAATCATTGTTGATCCCCTGCCTCCCTATCCGTAGTTCAGTTTTTATACTGTTCTTGTGCTACTGTGTGTCTGTTTGTTGGTGCTTTTGTTCTTTTACTTCTAAAATAAAAAAAAAAATGGCATGTGGGAAATTACTACTATATTGTTGGGATAATTTTAAAGTAGGTAATAGAAACCTGGGTTTTAGTCCCAGGAACACTAGTTAGTTTGTGTGCTTGTGTTTATTATTTAATTTCTGGGCTTCAGTATTCTTTGAGTCCTAATTTGGGGAGAGTCTGATGAGCTCCGACATCCCTTCCAGCTCCAAATTCTTTAACTTTAGGGCTGCTTTTGGCTTTGCTGGTGTCTGTCTGTGTTTTGAGACGTGGTCTCTCTCTGTAGCTCAGGCTGGCCTTGAATTTGCTATGTAGTCCGGGTTGGCGTTGAACTTGTAGTGATCCCCCACCTCACCCTTCCCGGTACTGGGGTTACCGGTGGCGGCCACCACCTCAGGTGTGACAGAGCCACGCTTGTCTTCCGCCTTGCTGTTTCTTCTCGCGTAGTGTCCGTAGGTGAGCCATTAAAGTTTAGCTTTCTGGTAAAAACCTTCACAAGTAATTCTGTAGCCATTTTCTGCCTACACAGACTATTTGAAGTAACAAAATTTGACTTTTATTCTCTTGTATCCCGTGTCACTTGTCTTAAATCATCTCAATCCTACTGATAAAACATGGAGGTTATTTACTGAGGTGAAGTAAGTGTGTTTGTTCTGCTAAATACACCAGAGAGAAGAAAAGCATCCACTATGGTCTGGGTATGGCAGTCCTCGACAGTGTTTTATGACACCGCATAGACATTGTAATTTCAGTTCCTTTTCAGCTCTCTATTTGATTTACTTTAGCTCAGTCTGATTTCTTTGACATTCTCTTAATCTCTTTTAGAGCCAAAGCATGTACCTAAATTGATACGTGATTGGAAGATCTCACAGTATGTAATGTAAATAGAATTAGAGCACTTTGATATATAATACTAATCGATAAACATTTTAAAATTTTAAGATATAAAACATCCTGTTTTATTTTTAAGGGAAATTTGTATTAATTTATCTGCACTCAAATAGGAGAGAGTGAAAAATACAACCCTACTCCCCACTTCACCACAGTCCTACTTACCCAGACTATCAACTCCTAGTAGTATGACAAATATCCTTCCACACGTCTCCTTCACCCTGTATGGACAGTTTGAATACTGTAGTAATCTTTTCTTTAAGGAGTTCTTCATGCATTATCTGTTAAGCGCTTCAGTGAAATTGGCAGAATCATAGTAAAGACAGATTCTGGCACCATGTTGTACATGTCAATAAAGCAGATTTTAAAATAGAGATTCCCTGCTAGATAGCGTTTAGTGTCTTCGTAGACTTAGACCCAAGGCCAGTGTAGAGAGCACAGGCTGTTGGAACATCTTGTAATGGGAAGGCAGTGTTGAGTGTAAATGAGATATGACCTCTGAACTGCAATCCTGCTTACTAACAGCTGGCAGTAGTTACCTTTTAAATAAAGACACAGGGAATGGCCAGTAAAGTACAACAGAAAAGAAAAGGAAAGGTTAATGGCCAGTGTCTTTACTTACTTGCTGTCTAATTAAACACGCTGTGGTTTTATTACATTGGCAAAGTACCCTTAATCCCAGTTCTAACATTGCTATTCCCATAAAGTCCGCCCCCAGGGCTTTTATCTCAGCAAGTCTGAACTTGCCCGTACTGTATATAGGCTCCAACCAAATGCCATACCCAAAGCAGGCTGAGAGAGTCCTAGTGTCCTGCGTATTTTTTATGACTAGCAGCCTTAATAACCATCAAATGTCATCCCCTTTTATTTTGAAGTATGAATTTCATGACTGTCCTAAATTAAGCGCTCGCTCGCTCTCTCTCTCTCTCTCTCTCTCTCTCTCTCTCTGACACACACATACACACACACACACACACACACACACACAAGGGCATATAATTATTACATAATTCTCACTCTAAAAAGCACATTATTATTCAGTAAGTATGGTTACATTTACTTTACAGGTACTAGGGGCTGGGGATATAGCTCAGTGGAATAGGCGCTTGCCTAGCAAGCGCAGGGTCCTGAGTTCGATCCCCAGTACCACAAAAAAAAAAAAAAAAAAAAAGCACAGAATTACTTTACAGGTACTATCCCCTCTTAGTTATTCTCGCACAAATCTAAATGGTAGGTTGTATTCATTTTCTTGCTGAAGCTGACTTAGAAGACTAATAATTTAACTGAGTTAGTGGCAAAGTAAGGTTAAAACTGTGACCTGTTGGGTTGAACTTCCAGAATATCAGAGTAAGGACCTCTGAAAATCTGCTCCTCCATAAAAACAGCAAGGACATTGGCAGAAATTATCACATTAATTTTTTATCAGAACTCTGGACATTAGCTAAAGACTGATAATAATCCAAAAAGCATTTATTCAAGAAAATCACCTGGAGGTTCATTAACAACAGCAAGATTTGTGACAGTTTAAATTGTGCTAGTCCCAGCTCCTTTCCCCTGCTTGCCTTGAAAACCAGGAGCCTCAAAGCTGTGATAGGTAGAACACAGCAGGCAGCACCAGTTCAGAGGGCAGAGGGCTTGGTGTTTTCTTAGCAGCCTGTCCCCAGAGAACTGTGACTATTTTGATTTGTCAGGAAGCTCACTGAACATCTGCATTTTCACAGTTTATTTGGCCAGATGCAGAGCTTGCTCTTCTTATTTCCAGGGCATTTGTTGAAAACGATCAAGCAGCCAATTGTTTGGCTTTATGGGAGGTACCTGAGGCACTGACGTCAGCTGAGGGTCAGAAAAGGCTGAAAAAGATAAAAGGGAAAAGCTGGAGAACACCGTGTCCGTAGGAATCTTTGAAAAGGTTCATTATATGTTTTAAAACTCTCAGTCTTTCACAAAAGACTCCAAGGGAAACGAAGTGTGGCATATGCATAGGAGAAATAAGAACAATAGAAATTGCCCCCGAGGAAGCCCAGACGATGGAATTATTAGACAGAGAATTTGAATCAGATGTTGTAAATATCTTTCAAAAAGAAAGGAAGCCATGTGGAAACAAAGGAAAGTATGAAGACAGCTCTCACACAGAGATTAATAAAGCAAAATTATGTCTAAAAATAGAAGTTCTGGAGTGATAAAGTTCAAATTCTGCAGTGATAAAGCTGAAATGAAAAACTGGCAGAAGAACCAGCAAGCTGAAACACACATTAATTGAAATTACTGAATCTGAGGAACACAAGGAAAAACAATGAAAAATGAACAGTGCGAAAGACCCTTGGGACATTATCAGGTAGACCGCAGACATAATGGGAGTCTCAAAAGGAGAAGAGAGCAGAGAGGGGAAGGGGAGGGAGAGAGAGAGACCAAATTTGATGAAGAATTAATTACATGTTCAAGAATTTTAACAAACTTAAGCTATACCCAGACACATCATAACCAAGCAGTTGAAAGCATAAAGAGAGGGGGCTGGGGATATAGCTCAGTGGAATAAGCGTCTGCCTAGCAAGCGCAGGGTCCTGAGTTCAATCCCCAGTACTGCCAAAAAAAAAAAAGTGAAAGCATAAAGAGAAACTTAAAAGTAGCAGAAAAGCAGCAAATTATGTGTAAGGGATCCTCAGTACTACTGACAGCTGACGTGTTAACTGTGAGGCCGGTGAACACCAGGGTAACAGGTGCAGTGCTGCAGGAGACTTGCAACCAAGAATTTTATACCTAGCAAGACCATCCTTCAGAAGTGAAGTTCAGCTGCCTGCTGAACACATTTTGGAGATAAAATTAATGGAGAGGTAAAACAGGAAAGTTCTGAAGAAACGAAAGAGAAGCTGGATGTGGTGATTCATGCCTGTAATCCCAGCTATTCAGGAGGCTGAGGCAGGAAGATAGCAAGGTTCAGCCAGCTTGGGCAATTTGGTGACTTAATGAGCCCCTGTCTCAAAGTTAAAATAAAATAAAATGAAGCCAGGTATAGAGGTGGATGCCTGTCATCCCAGCACTCTGGGAGGCTGAGAAAGAGGATTGAAAGTCTGAGCCCAGTGTAGGAACTTGGTAAGACCTTGACTCAGAATAAAAAATAAGAATGGTCTGTAGATGTAGCTCAGTGTGAAGTCCCCCTACAGAGAAGGAGAAGGAAGAAAAGTAATGATTTGTGAACGATGTCATAGGTACTGTTGACTCCACACAAGGAAATAAGGAGCATTGGTAACGGTAAACACATATGTAAATATAAATGTCCGTGTACATGGGTTCTGTCTGTCTGCATCTCTTCTTTTTTAAGTAAGATGGCAGCTGTAAAGCTGTGTTGAGGGCTGCACAGTGCATAAAGACAGGATTTGCACAGTAACGGTACCAGGCAAAGAAGAAAGTGGCTGCATTAGAACAAAGTTTTTAGTATACTATTGAATTTGGTTTGATGATAATTATAGATTTTTTTGTTTTCTTTTGAAGTAAAATTCATCATTTAAGAATGCACAATTCAGTGGTTTTTAGCAGACTCACAGTATTATACAATAATCACCAATGCATAATTCCAGAGTATTTGCATCACCCCATGGAAAAGAGACCCCTTCCTGTCCCCTGGCAAAGAACATGAAAGAGTAAATAAAGCCCAAAATGTAAGAAAGGGAAAGACACTGCTCAAAGGAAGGAACAACTGGGATGAGGGAAAGAAGAAAAAGAAGGTACTAAGGTGTTACATATATATGCGGATCAGTGCATAACTGTACTGCTGGTGTCTGATGGTTTGTTGCGAGGAGCAGTTAATGATTAAAAGTTTTATATATATATATATATGTGTGTGTATATATGTGTGTGTGTGTGTGTGTATATATATATATGTATATATATATATACACACATGTTTTGACCAATTTTGCATGCTTATATCTAGTAATCTAAGCAACTTAGGTGACGACAACAATGTGCAGTATAACACCCATTGGTGGATTCCTACAGTCCTGTCTAGTGAAACTATGCATTGTCTCTAATGTTCTTTTAAATTATTATTTTCTTATTCCCTTTAATGGTTTGATCAATCTTCTATTCTTACATCTGGTCATCTGAGCAACTCTGTTGAAGACGACAATATGTAATATAACAACTATGGTTAATCCCTGTCATTTGGTTTGAAACCCTGTATCATTTTTAATGACCTTGCGTTGTTTGTATTTTGTTATGGTTCTTTTTCTGTACTATTTTCTTTAAAATAAAAATATGAAAAATAAATTATGGAACACACACACACAATATATATATATATATATATATATATATAATTTTTTTTTTTTGCCACTATGAACTTGCCTGTTCTGAACATTTTATACTAACAGACTCTTACTGTAAATAGCCTTGTACATCTGGCTTCCTTAGCTTGGCACTGTGTTTTTACGGCTGGTCTGTGTTATAGCGTGTATCAGCACTTCATTTTTTAAACTGCTGGAAAACATTTCATTGTGCGACCGTGCCACGTTTTCCCCATTCATCGACTGGGGGGGGGGGTGTTTGGGTTGTTACCGCTCTGGGGTGCTGTGAATAATGCTGCTGTGGGTGTTCACATTTTTTTATGTGAATTTGAACTATTTCGACTCCAAATGAGTGCACTGCAGTGCACTTCAGTTCTTCTATAAAGCTCCTGGAGTTAGAGCTTGGACCCCATAAGATAAGGACTCAGTCCTCCACAAAACTGCCCCTGATTGAGACACTGCTGTGAGTTCAAGGTCTTCCCAGGCCACCTATACTTCAGCTCACTAGCTACTAATTTAGAGGTCCCACCATCCCCTCAGGTTCAATAGACAGTTCTCATGCTCTGATAGGAGCCAAGGAAGCGGAAGACCAGTACTGATCCGGGTGTCCCGGTTGTAATTCTGAGCCTAGGTAGTAGCCTCTGGAAGAGGTTTGTGGTACTGCAGGTGCAAGAAGTGCACATGTGAAGGCCTTGTATGTGCCTGTGTGTCATACAGAAGAATATATAGATATACAAAAGTTAAAACTTAAGAACTTGAGCGCTGAGCATGAAAGCTAAAGAAAAAACTGTAGAAAAATAATAGAAATATCGTTTGGACCCTTGTAGGCTTTTCTAGAGTTCGGGCTTAGAGGGAGTGTATGCTGAAAAGCCAGATTCAAGAGAGACCCCTTCAAAACACCATATGTTTCCCACTGTGGTGGCACATGACTATAATCCCAGCACTTGTGAGGCTCAGGCAGGAGAATTCTCACAAGTTCGAGGCCAACCTGGACTGCCTACTCAGGTTCGAGACCAGCCTGGAGTACATAGCAAGACCTTGTCTCAGAAAACGAAAAACAAAACAAAACACTGATGAATGGCAGAGGAAGAAAAAATTCTGTGATAAAAGAGAAGAAAGAAACTTATGAGATAGTGGGGAAACCAGTAGAATATGGAGTCACCAAAATTAAAAGAAATGTCTTTGAAGAAGTGATACCAAATGCTGCTGGAGGTTAAGGTGAGGGCTTGGAAATATCCCTTAGTGTTAGCAAAGACTCCAGCCACAAGGCTCTTTCAGGAAAGTGGCTGGGTCTAAAGTCAAGCCACATAGTAGGTGAAGCGAAAGAGCTCTAGGAGGTGGGGACAGAGATCCCGACGCGCCTGCAGGGAGTGGAGCTGAGGCAGACCCAGCATGACACCAGTGGAGGACAACTGGGAGTAGTGCAGTGATCTCTGTGACAGGGAGACGTAAGCACATTCAAACATGTTTGAAACTCAAGTAAATCAGTATAAGGAGCAACATCAGAGAACAAGCTCGGCAAGATCCCAGAGGAAGTGAGCAGATGGGATTCCAAGCACAGGCGCCAGTCAGGTGTAGGGATGAGTGTGTGCAGATAGATTCGTAAATATGACAGTGGACAGTTGAAGAGCTGCAGTCTCGTGACCTCTTCTCCCAATAGTGGCGGATTTGGGCAACTACTGACTGAGAATCATAGGAAGGATGCAGGAGACTTGCCAAAGTCCTAGCAAGCAATGGAGAAGCACAGAATTGTGGAAATGCAGGTAATTTCTAGACAGCAGTGAGGGTCCCGAGGTTGAAATTTAGGAACTTCCAGCGGCACCTGTCCTCTCTGATGCGTGATTTTCTCAGTCAGCATCACGGAGGTGAATGCAACAAGGACAGATTTATAATGGATCCCGGATCCTGGGCTGGACAGATAAAGGGAAGACAGTAGGAAATTACTGGAAGGGGATGGAGTGCAGGGGTTGACAGCTGGAAGTGCAGGGAGGGATTAGAAGAGAAAAGGCCATGGGAACGCCTCGTGCCGCTAGAGCGGGCACCAGTGCTCAGCCCCCGCGCATGGCACCAGGTTTTCAGTGCCCGTCTGGTTCAGTAAGCTTTCTTTGTTTCACTGTTCACTCTTTTGGGCCATTTTACTACTTGTAAGCACCTGTGTCCTAAGGAAGGATGCAGAAATCACAGCAGACAAAAATCATACTGTGACCTATATTTCTACAGGAAAAATATGAAGTATGTAAGGTAGATTCAGAGGTACCTTTAGGCTATTCTTTCCTGTATTTCTGCATCTACTCATTCAAGGTACGAGCTCTCAGGGTGGGACTGAACCATCTACATTGGGGCCCTCCCCCTTCCCAGCCCCCAGTTCTCCTACCTTGTATCAGCCAAACTACTACTAAAATGTGAAATTCCAATTTTTTAATTAAATTGGAATACTATACCTTGCTTAAATACAAATGCCCTTGGGAGGGGCACTGTGTTAAGCTTTTATCAATCATTAAGACCTTTGTGGTGAAGCATTTTTGTTTGGTCTCTAATCAACAAGGTGAACAGATTTTTATGTCTGGGGAGAGAAAGTCGAGCCGGAGGGCTGCGTGAGTGGCCGAGATCACACAGCTCAGATCAGTGTGCCTCACACTCATGGCGAAGGCCCACTGAGAAGACAGCACTGGGAGAAGAGGGGCTCTTAAAGGGGATGTGAAAGAAGGCAGTCTTTGGGGGCGGGGGAGGGTGCAGACCCTGTGCACCATCCTGTTACTGTTACACCCAAGCCCAAACCACAAATTTTAACATCACCGTGTTGCTCAGGTCCAACCCCTATGTGCCAAAGCTCTCTGGCCAGTCTGATGAGCACTTTACACGATTTGCTCTTTTTCTAATTTGTATTTTTTATTAGTACACTTTTACAGTACAAAATCTGATTTGCCCTTGATGGGCTCTGCTGGTCGTGCACCTCTCTGCCTTACGTCCCCCGGGTTGCAGATTCTCTGTAACACTGCTTTTACATGCAGTGATGACAAACCTCGTAATCATCCCCTATGTGGCAGCAGACAACCAGCTGCTGGCCGCACTGAGTCACCTCCGAGTGCCTGGACCTGCAGATGATGAGTATCAAAGCTGTTCGAGTTGAGATGCCGCACTTAATGGGCAGCATTTGTGGCTTTTCCCTTGTTGTGTGTAACACAGGTGAGATCCCGGGAGACATGTGAGACGCTGCACGTAGTTCCTACTTTGACTCCTTTATTTGGCTGGATTGGTCGCCTAGGAAACAGCTGCAGGGTAAAGATAGCCTGGTGTTTAGGGAATGGAGTTATAGGGCCCTTCGAGAGGCGAAAGACCCCTTGGCTAAAACAAGAACTAGTGAATGGCTGAGCCTGTGCTTAATACAGGTGTGCCACAGAAACCCGCATTAAGAGAGTTCTTACTCAGCACGGTGCGGTTTTAGACTTAGCTTGTTTTTAATTCATTTAAAGTCACCAAGTGCTTTTAAATTCCTGCTTCATATTCACTGCTATAGGCCATCTTGGGGGGCTTCCAATGGACTAGAAGGCACCATTAGTGCCTCTGAAAAGTTCACATCTGTCTTAGGTAAAAATAAGTTACCTTTTGGGCTTTTAGCTTGGGAACTTACCACATGCCAGGGCCTGGAGTCAATATCTAGCGCACGCACGCACACACACACACACACACACACACACACACACACAAAGAAAAAACTACCTTTTGTAATCAAGGTCATGCCAGGCGTGATGGTGCACATCTGTAGTCCCAGCACTCGGGAGGCTGAGACAGGAGGTTCGCCCCAAAGTAAAGGCCAACCTGGCGTATGTAGTGAGTTCAAGGCCAGCTTGGACTACATAGTGAGACCTTGTCTCAAAAAAAGAGGAGGGAGGGAGGGAGGAAAGAAAGGGAGGAGGGAAGAGAGGAAGGAAGGGAGGAAGGAAGAGAAATGAGAAATCAAGGGCAGGGCATGATTCTGTGATACAAATGTGTTAGGAAAATTTAAAGTAAAAAATCTTGACTATCAAAGGGATGGATTTCAATCTGTGGGCAGAAAATGCATGTACAGGTCCTACCACCACCTGAATTTACAAGATGAGCAGCACTAGCACTTGGGCCCCGTGCATGTCTCCCAGGTTTTTAGTGCGCGTGTCTGGTTCGGCAAGCTTTGTTTTACTGTTTTACTGATTAGCAGCAGCATAGTTAGCCTTGCAGTTAGCTGAAGGGTAATGTTGTAGCTACGGTACAAGTTCTGTGGGTTTAAGAGTCTTACTGTAGAAAACGAGTTATAACAAATCCTAACCATTGTTCTAGCTGTTTCATAATATGTTTAAGTCTACTTTTGCTGAAAGTAGGCAGCATGTCAGCTTTGGAGCATCTGACTACAGTAGTCGTGCTAAATATGACGGGTGCCCATTTGATGGAGGGGTGCTGCTGGGGCCTGAGCCCGGGCCCTAACGAGTGCTACGCACGTGCTCTGCTGCTAGGCTACACCCCAAGCGCACAACAAAACGCTGTGTGTATTGATACTCTTATTTGCAGTGCTTCTTCTGGTTGTCAATCATAATTAGTGCTCCTGTCCTTCCAGGATAGCACTGTTGAATGTTTAGTCTTGATTTGTTGTGAAAAGGAATTTTGTAAATGTAAGAACATAGTTTGTTCACACCTGCACATATCAGGTTATTTCCACTTGGCTTGTAGAATGTATCTCTATAATTTTCATTTCCTTACTGTTCTGTTTGTAGTCATTTGGTCTGGTACATTAGGCAGGAGAGGAAGGAGAAAGCAAACCTGCTCAGAAAGCGTAGCAACAGAAGGTTGTTAAATTTCATCCTTCCTCATCATGTCCATAAGCCAAGAAAGAGCAACTGTAAGGATACTCAGTGATATTTTCAAAGAGAGCTATTTTAATTATGATTTAATAAATCTACAGTTTTAAATATTTGCCAGCCAAAAATATTTCTCAAATGTAAATACAAGTCGAATAGATACTATATAGTTACCAATGGAAATTTATTTGAATGTTATGAAAAAAGTTGCTTCTATAATAGGAATGCACAGGATTGCGTTTTGTGGGGGGGCCTTTCATTGGTTGGGGTCTATATTCCTACAGCAATTACAACTTTTATAAATGGGCAGTGAGCTTAAGAGTAATTTGTTGCAAGTCTTTCCTGAATGATCAGGGCTACTTCCTGTTGGGAATTCTTAGGCACTGCTGTGAATGCTTCTTTATTTCCAAAAATACAATAAATACATTATTATAAGACTCTCCTTCCTCTCAAGTAACCTCTTGAAGGAAACCTTGTAGTGTTTCAGTTTAAGAACAGTTTGCAGCTCCCTGGTACCTGCTTACCTCTTCTTCTGATTTCAAGCACTTACCAGAAAACTTGGAAGATTAGAACAATGTCAGTATTTTCAACGGACACACCTCTCTCTGGCCAATGAAGTTACTCGGCTCCAAGCAGCAGGTGGGGCCATAGTATGGCGTCACTGTGAAGATGCGCGTGCTTTGTCCTGTCTGCCTCGTCCTGCCGGTGACAACGCCATCATTATAATGGCGTTTACACCTGTGCTGGAGTTGCCACGTGGGCCTAATTATTAGATGTTACGGTTGTGGTCCGATTTCACATTAGGAGGAAAATAGGCAATTTTGAGGGTGATTTGTTGCTTCAATCTCTTTTAACACAGCTGCGTTATTTCTAAAAAGGTATCAGTGGCAGAATACAAGTACACAGAGCAGCTCTGTCCAGCAGCCTTGCGCGCACACGTACGTCTGTACCAACACGTGTCCCCCGCCCCACCCCCCACCCCCCCCACCCCCGGTCTGCTGCCGCCCGCAAAGCGGTGCCAGGAGTTTCACTGGCTGACTTCACAGAAGACGCTCACTTGTGGCAAGTGCTATGATAGTGATGTCAGTGTGTTTATTATTTTTAATTTGCATTTGTATTGAGAGAATAATGCAGACCAAAATAAGACCCCACCCCCACCCCAAATAAAGATGCAGAAGTTTATTGTGTTTTCAGCAGCTCTCGAAATTTCTGCTCTTGTACTTTTGGTAACTGTTTTCACATTTTCAGTTCCTCTTGCATTTTATTCTTCTTATTGAGGAACAGGAGAAAATACTCTACTTTCTGGGTTTGGATTTCTGTAAATTAATTCACCTCAGTTTGATAGACTGGTTCCATAGGATTGTTGGTTTTTGGCTTTTTCCTTGTAGTGCTGGGAATCAAACCCAGGCCCTGGTGCATGCAAGACAAGAGCGCTACCACTGAGCCACATCCCCAGTCCCAGTCTCTTGGGTTTGACAAGAGAATGTGCTTGTGGAAAAGACATACATCATGTTTTATAAAAGTCATTTATGTTATTTAAATATGGGAGCGGGTTAGAAATCACCATTTTAATTTGCCTGTGTGCTTTTCTGTTGAAGCATGCCAGTAATGATTTAGCAACATGAACATTTGTACACTATGTAAAAATTGGTCACTTGGACCTTTTAACTTTGATAAACATATCACTTCAAGTATTTAATGTTATTTAATTTTATTTATGTATTGTGATTAGACATGTTTCAAGTTTTTCAATTTCCTAAAAAGCCTTTTCCCTCTCCTCAGCCAGAAGTAATGAATTGGAGAATAGAAAGGTCACAGTTCCTTCTGATAGTTTGCAAGTTCCTTGAGGATAGGAATCTCTCCCGTCTTGTTCACTGTTACTTCTCTGGAGTCTAGCACAGTGCCAGGCAGGAGTACTCAGAAGGAAAGTGTTTGTTTAATGAATAACTGAACTAACTGCCTTTTACCTGTTTTTTATGGCTTCTTTAAGGTTTTGCGTTTGGTTTGGTGTTTGAAGTTCATTGTTTATTATGTCAAGTATTGCTATATGACGAATGACAGCAGACTGCTTTAGAGTAGGACTTGGGTGTTAAGTACTTGAATGACCCACAGACAGACAAGATTTAGAGACTAAAGAAAGGGGTGGTGGGAGGAAGTACTGAGTATGCGAGGCCCTCTAAACTGTCGCCACCTTTTGCATCTTCCCAGGAGCGCTCACTGTGGGCCTAGTGCGACAGTGCCAGACAATCCATGGACGAGACCGGACATGCATCCCTCCCCGGCTGCCTCCCGAGTGGGTCACCACACTGTTTTTTATCATCATGGGAATCATTTCACTGACTGTCACATGTGGTTTGCTGGTGGCTTCCCACTGGCGAAGAGAAGCTACAAAATACGCTCGTTGGATAGCATTCACTGGAAGTAAGTAACATGTGCTCCTACACTCTCTGGGAGGCACACTGCTATTGTATGAAGATAACCAAGAATCGGTAACGAGGACCGCATAGTCATCAAAGAGCACCGCGTTGCATATGCCCGTGAGATAAACGCTTCACAGTCCCATCAGTTCTTCAAAACTCTTCCTGCAAATCCAGGACATCCACAGTTTCATTGCTTTGTGTGAATTGCTATTTTAACAATGTTTTCTATCACATTGTGACGTAAGTTATTTCAGGGTTGTGACTAAGGAGCTGTCACTAGCTTGAGTCTTCATGAAGGTATTGGTGTCTTCTATGAAAATAAAGATAAATCTAGAAAAATATTAAAAATATAAATTACATGAAGGTGGTGAGTTGCTACTTCACACCGTTATTTTGAGTTTCTGTTGTGTATTGTTGTATGACCACTGAAGAATCAGCAACACATTTGGTTATTTAATAATTGTTTATCGACATTTCTTACTCCTTTAAGCGATACCAAATTATACAATCTCTTGTACTTTGCAAAATTGGTTTAATTTCAAAACACATCAGAAGCTTATCCCAAGTTAAACAAAAATTTAAATGCACATTTCTGTCATTTTGGTTTTTTACTCCTTTCTGAAGCAGTTTTGTACCCTGAGGGAGGCGTGGCAGTGCATGAACAATTCTTCGACCAGCGCTGCTGTCACTGCCCCCTGGTCTAGTGTGTAGCCGCAACAGTGAGTGTCGCTCAGCACCCCCCACAAGTGCAGGACAGCGCCCCACGCGAGGAGACACGTGGCCCCAAGGGGCGGCAGTGCCTTCTACTCTGCAGAAATGGGATGGCAGTACCGGTGCACACGCCGAGAGACTTAGCTTCCCATTCCGTGTCTCAGAGTCACCTTGTTGGCCTGAGTGTCTAAAACTAGGTATTATAACACAGTTTACTTTCACTTGATATTTGTATTTAGAACTAGTGTGATTAAAGTACAAGCTCGTTATCCCTGTTCATGTTAAAGCTCAGTTCATCTTGAAGGCTGTAAGACAGTCACATTCCCCTACAGACCTATTTCTCCCTAGATTTCTGTGAAACTTTCTCTTTCGTGTCTGTTTCTTACTCTATTGTCTTATTTTTCACTCTACAATTCTAAAATTTAGATCAAGTAAGTTGCACTTAATATAAAAAAGCTTATGCACCCTTGCTAAGCAACATGAAACAAGTTGATCTTCCCTCTGTCAAGGAGAACCCCTGAGACAGCCTTTTTCTAGAGAATGAGAGCCACAGACAGTTGTGAAGACAGGAGAGTACCGGGAGGAGTTTAAGGAGGACGTAATTGTGTGTCTTTTATTCATAGACACATATCACTTATCTGGATAGATTCCACGCTTTAAAGAATAAAATAGTATCAGAAAAGGATTTAGTGTCAATATTTAGTTGAAATTTGGGAGTGTGTATTGTCAGAATACCAGAAATCTAAACTGTAATTTGGCAAAGTTGTCTGAGGCAAAGCATGTGTGAAGACATTTACGTGAGGTATTAGATCACGTGACCCAGGAGAGGGTGAAAAGGAGGGTGGTCTGTATAGTTCATTCTCCTTCAGCAGAAAACATTTACGTGTGTATAGTCAATGCCAAAGGCAATGTATTTTTCTATTTTAGTTAAGCTAACTTTTAGAGATAATACATGTATGTGATACATAACTTAAGGTCTCTGAAAAGGGTGACTGAGTGAAAGTCACTTGTGGCTGTGTCATCCAGCCATACAGTCACTATTAAACTAGTTTACGAAATTCACTACTGGAAGTGTTCCCTGTAGAGAATACACACGTCTGTGTGTCTCATATGTTTACATGAATATTTTTATACTATTCTGTATTTTTTATTTTTAAATATATTTTAGAATTGATTCTATTTAAGTAGGCATTCATTTCCATAAATACGGTCTTTGTTCTCAGAGCGAGTCTTCTGGGGTGACAATTGTGAGAGGAACTAAGCTCCCCTAATGATTCCTTTCAGTCCTTGGAGACTTACTTTATCGTACGTACTTCTGTTCCAGCAAGGCTACACTTTTTATGGTAATTGGAGGGTAGCTCAAATGGCAGTGTGCGCTGAAGAAACTCATCTCAGAGAGAGCCGCACGAGATGGATCTTGCCCATGGGAGCAAAAGCCATGGAAATGAGTCCTCTCTCCAAGCCTAGGCCCATTCTTTCCCTTAGCCACTCTGTCTTGACACCATATCTCCCAGCACACCTAATTCTCACTCTTAGCACCAAATGACTTGTGCCGTGGAGGATATGCAGTTACATCTGTACAAGCTTATTTAGGTGGTACCTGTCAGTGTTTGTAATAGTTTAAGAGCTAAAGTACTATATCTACATAGTTCTCAGTAATTTAAGGAGGCAATCGCCTCCCTTAAATCTAGTCCCCAGGAAGCATAGAGAATATAATTCCTAGGATTTAAAACCAGTGTTTGAATAAGAGTTCATTGCTTCCATAACATTGATTAGACTTTTCTAAGCAATTTGGAATTTTTCAAATTTCTTGAGAATATTAAATTCTAACTGTAGTCGCTAAATGAGCACCCCACAGTAGATCTTGATTTAACAATAGAAAACAGACATAAAGTTGCCCATTTAATGGAATGAACCAATTAACAGAATGAACAAATACAGCAGTTAACAGAATGAACAAATTTAATGTGTATCTCTTCAGCATTTCCTTCTAAAGTATGGTAGTGTTTCAAAAAGTTGTTTTGCTGTTGCACTAGGGATTGAACCCAGGTGCTCTGCACTGAACTACATCCCTGTTTCCTTTTTTATTTTTTATTTTGAGGCAGGGTCTCCCTAAGTTGCCCAGGCTGGGCTCAAACTTCTGATCCTCCTGCCTTAACTTTACACCGTGCTGGGCTTACAGGCTTCTACCATCGTGCCTGGCCTCTCGTTTCTCATTAGCTTGTCTGCTAGCTGCCTAGGTTTGGTTGCATTTTACTCACCAAACTGTATCAGGCTGTAAGAACCATTGCAGTTCATGACAGCACTAAGTGGTCAGGAATACTCATAAAGCTGTGTGTTGCTGACTACACAACAGAAAAGCCAAAAATTAGTAAAACTGAATGCCTGGACTTTTCATTTGTTCTATAATGGGTGTTGGAAGGACTCCAAGTTCACTTATGTAATATTTTTCACATCATTTTACCCAAAATGAAATATTATCTATGTCTGTATAACATAAAATCTACCTGAATGGTGCAAAGCAGAATGCTGGTATATTTTTAAGTAATATATGACATAAGTAGATGTTACTTTTCAATATATTGAAGGCATTCCATCTAGGAAAGGGTGTGAATTGGCTTTTTAAGGGTTCCTATGTTAAATTCTACTGAGTGATTAATATACACACAAAGATGTATAGACAGTGTCAGCTGATGTGTTCATCCAGGGTTCTGCCCATATTCCTAAGACGGGTTTAATTTGAAATGATTTCTCATTGAATCGATAATGGAAAGCTTCAATTCCTCATGTACAGAGACTGGAAATCCCTACTGAGGGAATAGTTTTGCTCCAAAGAAATGTGAAGGATTATGAATATTTGAACAATATGCCTTAAAAAAACAAACATATTTTCTCAGGAAAGCTAGCCTCTCTGTCAGTAATTTTTGTTTCCTGAGAAGAGCGTTTCTTCGCTAACACAGGGGAGCACACTGTTGGCTAGAGCATCAGACTGTGGGATTCCTTCTGTCTGCACACTGATACTTTTCTAGAAGCATTTCAGTGACGCATTTTACCGTGTTCTTACACAAGACCAAGTGTTTCTTACCCTTCCACACTTACACATTCCCACACATTCAGAGACGTGACAGAGGTGAGAGGTGATAACTATGCTATCAGTTTGCTAATAACCATCCCAAAGATCTAGTGTGTTTTCTTCTAGCTAATTTAGGGTAAAATAAGTTGTACTAGCCAGGTGTGGTGGTGCATGCCTGTAATCCCAACACTCGGGAGGCTGAGGCAGGAGGATCTTGAATACAAGGTTGGCCTGGGCTACATAGTGAGTTGAAAGCCAGCCTGGACTACATACTGAGACCCTGTATCCAAAATAAAATAAAATAAAATAAAATAAACCTTATTTTTGCATACCTTTCTTCCAATTCCTTCTGACCAACAGCGCAAAGACAGTTGGCAGAATAAGAGCCATGATGGTAATGGTGTGCAGCATGTACTTGGCCCTTCCTGTCAGCCTGGCACTGTGCGAGGGATGTGCAATTACTCCATCCTCTGATACGTCCCGTTCTCAGAAAGGAACTAGAGGCCTGCAACTGTAGACTAGTAAGTAGCAGGACCGGAATGTAGCATTGGTTCTAGCCAGTGTTCTTAATTACTAGTCTAAAGGGCTATGAATAGTTAGTAGGTCTGACTTCTCCTAGTGCTGATAATTCAAAATGATCTTTAACAGGTTTAACCCAACTTTTATTATATTCAATTAAGTGTCCGTGATAATCTAAGACCTGTAATATATGCAAACCTTTTGACAAGAAGTCCATGTTTTAATAGGTTTAATCTTGTTATTTACCCACAATACCTCCTATAAACTTCTTTTGTGGCAGATTTTCTGTTTTTTTAATCACCAAGCCATGTTACTAATGTTGTGTTCTGGTTTGTTTTTCAGTGATCCTTTTCTGTATGGCTGCCCTAATATTTCCAATAGGATTTTACATCAATGAAGTCGGAGGTCAACCTTATAAGTTACCCAACAACACAGTGGTTGGGTCATCATACGTACTTTTTGTCTTATCAATTTTCTTTACGATAGTAGGACTTCTATTTGCTGGCAAAGTTTGTTTACCAGGCTGATGAATGTCTCAACTGCTTGACTCTTTTTTTTTTTTTTTTTAAAGAGGGCGGGAGGACAAAGACAAGGTCCCTGAGCAAGCCTCATAGGAAGATGCTTAGGTGAAACTGATGCTGAAAAGAAAACAGTTCTTTGATTTGTTCTCACTATGCACTTTGGATTTTAAACAAATGAGGAGAGCCTTCTCCATAACCAAATACAGACAATACTGCCCGAATCTCCAGAGCGTATTCAGGCAGTCGGTCTGCACTGTGACAGCGGCCTGGGGGGGGGGCGCCTCACGCCGAGAAGCGTGCGGCCCTGTGTGGCTCTGTTGTCGTTCCACTTTTAGTGTCTGACCCGTGTGAGGAAAGAAAAGCCTAAGTCTTTATGAATCATGGCGGACCGGAGTGGATGCAAGAGAAGTTCGCGTGAGGCTGGCCTCACCTGCTAAGAAATGAGGATTCGCAACCTCCTTGTCATGGTTTAAGCCTTTGGTATCAGAATGAATTGCTGTTGCATTACTGTACCAAGAAGCCAATTGATCAAAACTTGTTTGCTAAAATATATGTAAAAATTCTGAAATTCCCTAATTTCTGTGTACAAAACAAGAAAACAGAAATCAAACACTAAAGACATGTTGTTTGGGGTGGGTGGGGGAAATCTTCCTTATATTTATATAAATATATATAATATATATATTTTGCTGATGCCGTATACAGTGTGTATATATGTGTGTGTGTGCATGTGTGTGTAAATTTATATATGCACACATGCAAACAGCTCCTGGAAGAGAATTCTGAATGCTTTGCTAGCAAAACACTGTGGTGTGCAAACCTAGAACTCAGTAGAAAACAAGCCATTTCCCTGAAGGCTGCGTGGCGGGGAGTCTCCAGTTTACCTCATTCTTTGTAGCAGCCCTTGATTCTAACAGGTTTTTGTAATAGGTACAAATAATTCCATACCTTTCTAGGTGCAATTTTAAGTTAAGCTGAAAATTTCTAGGGTTAATTTATTTGTATATGATAGTAGAAGGTAAGATCATGTCGAACCTTATAATTTGGGGAATCTGACACTATATTTAAATTATTGGCAACTGTTGTCTATTGTATAGAGATTCTTTTTTTCTACTGGCTTGGGTCTGTTACATTAATAATGCATTTTATATGTTCAAGCACACAACTTTACATAACTACAAAGTTCACTAGCAAATATCTGGCTGTTTTGGCTATTTACACTAATTTCACTCTGCCATAAAAAATTAAATTTCTGTTCTTTTTATCTGTAAGCATCACTAATACATCTTTACCAAATACTTGAGCAATACAGTATTTTCTTTATATGCTACATGCCTTTGTTTGCTAAAAGCTAACAGTTTTGCATTTACATTAAAGGCTGTACTAAACCACAGCTTTAAGTTCTTCCCTAAAGAAAGCATTACAGCTAAGCTTTGAGCTCAGAAGTAGTTTCCAAACGCCGTATTTCTCTTCTCCACATTTCCATGCCTTCCTGTCAATGCTTAGGTTTTTTCTGGTGAACACTACAGATAGCTCCTGTTTAAAACATGGGTAGGAGGGTGTTTCATGGCGATAGAGCTGAATTTTTTCTCTTTAAAGGTGAAATGACAACCCACATGTCCCTGCCACTAAGTAGAGGTTGGGTTCCGCGTAGCCCATGTTTCACACAAACAAGAAGTGAATGCATTGTTTGTTAAGAAGCTAAGGTACAAACAGACACTTGGAGGATGGGGCTACCTCCTCAGGTATTCACAGTATGGAGTGGAAGAGCTTGATGTGTTTCACACTGCTTGTTCGGTATTCATATATCTGACTGTAAATGTAAATCCAGCAGTATTTCATTATAAAAACCCCATGCTTCAGCTCACTGGGCAGTTGAGGGGAGGGTTTGAACTACCCTATGGTGCATTCCTTGAGTGTTTAAGGGGAATGTTATACTTTTCCTTCCCCAGGTTAAAAAAAACAAACAAAACTTGGAAAATCCAGGGAAGATCATTTTCCCCTAAGTATTATGACATTCAGTAAATTCTAAGAATACACCAGATGTGTTCTGTGGACATTTGGGATTGCAGTTCTTGTTGTGATTTGCGTAGTCCTCTGTCAGATGGGTCATTCTGCAGGAAAGCTCTGGTTACCATCGTTGTACCACTGAGATAAAGTGTTTGCAAAATATTGCTCAAATTAATTTATGATACAACCAAGAGCTTTTCTCTTCCAAAAGATGGATTTTATTGTAAATAGTTTCTCAAAGTATTTTTAACTGGATCATAAGCATGGGGAGAGAAAGTTTCTCAGCTGCTAAGAATTCCCCACTGTTCACTTTCACTTACAGTGGTATTGCATATAAGACTACAAAAGTTAAGGTTTTTATTTGTATCTGTTACCCAAACCATTCTATTGTCTTTACTTTCATCACTGCCGTGGAGTCCAGTGTGTGAAGGGCTGGCAGGGAAAAAGTCCCCTTAGTCCTTCAGCCGTCCAACCCAGGACTGAGACCACCCTGTCTAGTGGTATGTGAAGACAAGGCTTTGTGCTTTTCTAGACCAAACACTGACATCGACTCATTCAAATAAATTTCTGTAAATCCTGTAAGTGAAAAGATAGCCAACTGTTAGCAGTTGCTTTTAAAAAGGTCACTATAAGTGCTATATAGTACAGTATTAATTTATAGCAGGAAACCATATCTTGTAAACTGTATATAAAACACTTTTATGGTGCAATCATTTGTCAAAACTTTTGTCTGGTACATTGTTTTTAGAGTGTGCATTCTTCTCATACCTAAGAATATCACTGTAAAATCTGCTGAAAACTATTTTTAGGTTTTATTTGCACAAGACTGAATTACTTTGAAATTTTTGGAAGCTCCTATTGAACATGCCTAAATATCTGTAAGCAGAAAATTCATTAAAAGCAAACATTTCAGTATGATTCTTTCCAAAGGTAATCCATGTTCTATGTTGTTAGTGTGTGTATGTAGTTTTTCTGACTCTTCCACCTCTTACAAACTTACTTTGTTTCATTTGTTTTCAAAAGATGTCTTTTTTTTCTTCATGTTCTAGATGACCAAAACACTTTATTGGTTTTTACCCTTTTGCCTAAAGCTTTGATATCTCCACTTGTTGTTCTCTGAATTCACTGTTTAATCTCTTAAGTGAAATAATAAATAGTCCTGATGACAAACAATCTGTTGACTTAGAGAAAAAACCCAAAACAAGTATTGAAAACTAACTTTGGATAGATACTTAGCTATGATTTTGCATCATGGGCTTCAAAGGAAGAACGTGTTGCATTTATTTTGTCTTTATTAGAAGACCACTAGCCACAAGCTACTCTGATGGTAGTAACTTTTATCAACCCACTTTGATCTATTTAAAAATTAAATTTGCATTCACAATTCAAAACAGCTGTCATTCAGAAAAGTTTTGAAGGATAAAAATACATGAAGGACAGAAGTGGCCTGTGTAGGGAGTACTTCCTATACAGAATTTTCCGTTGTATCACCTCAAGAGATTTTAAAGTTTGTGATCAAGGTCTGTATATTATCCCAACTTTATTAAGAATTGTTTTCTAATTGGTTATAACATTTTTCAATTAATAATTTCAAAACAAATTGTTAATACAACTGTATAAAATGAACATAATTTTCTTCACTTGTATTTTTGTTATTGAGCAAGTTTATCAAAATAAATTGTCTACTAAAGAAACTAAAAAGGCTTCTGTTACTTTGAAGTAAGCTTTGCCCTCACAGGTCGATTTCTTACTGAGGCCTCACGTATATATGCTTCCCTGCCTCTCCTACTGGTTTTGTGTTGTGAAGGAGTTTCTCTCTCCTTTCACTCCCACTCCCAGTTCTCCCCTAGGGAAGAGAGGCAATTAATGCTCCAGGGTGTGGATCAACCTTGTGTACTAGTAAGAGTCGGTCAGCTACGAAAGACATTAACGTTCCTCTCTTCTGCGTCGTGTGTCCATGATCTTAAGCTGAGCCATGGCCATGCGTCCTCTTCTTCCTTGCATGCAGACCTAGGTCCATCTTTGCTTCCATCCTGTATTTCTACCTTGCGCAGGGGGAGGGAGAAGGAGGGGCAAAGGCAAAGGGTCTTTCTTCCAAAATTTTAAAAGTGGGCCAGACCGCGTAGAGACCCTTGTTCTCTAGACTCGTCCCTGTGCTCCCCTCGCAGCTTTATATAGCTTTTTCCGGGGCCCCAGCCCAGCCTAATAAAAACTAATAAATACCTTTGCTGCTGTTTCTTCTTTCAGCATCTACACAGGGACTCAGGGGTTAAAATCCAATAAACATTCTGGCACTCTGGGGCTTCTTCCTAGCTTCCCAGCCCTCCTGACTTGTCTGAGATGAAGGGGTTTCCCAGGACGCCAGGCAGTCACACCATCCAAATCTTACTCTGCTTTGTAGCACACATTAGAGGTATTTGAAGGGTTTGTTTCCCCCACCCCTGTACACATTAACAAATAGGTCAGTTGGAAATTGTCGCGGCAGGCTTATACTGAGCTTTGTGAGGGCAAGGGGGCTTACTCCTTTTCTTTGGTAATACATTAGGAAGTGGAGTAATGTGGGTTTAAAAATAGCTTATTTTTTACTTAGTCTCTATTTTTTCCTAGCCACTGTATGAGAAGATTGCAAGGAAAACAACTGAGTTTAGAGGATTCTGTTGTGCAAAGTCGACTCCGGTCATATTAACCCAGCAACAAAATAAAGGCAGGTGTTTACAAACAGCATTAAAGACGGTATAACTTCAGGGCTTTTTACGGTTTTGGTCCTCCTCCCAGGAGAAGAACACACTGTAAAGTGACCTTCACAGGTATGTTCAAGGTATTTGCAAGTCAGTCCTGCTTCAAATCGTAGACTAAGATCACCTAAAATTAAATTTCAAGAAGAGACTTTCAATGAGACTCAGAATTTTAGAGGTGGATGAAACCTAAAAGGGCATGTCAAGTGTGTCCATTTTCAGATGAAGAAATTGAGGCCTCCGAAAGGCTCACTGATTTTCCCAGTCACAGCAAGAGCTCAGCAGAGCACTCAGCATGACAGATGAGCTATTAGATCAAACCTAATAGATCACCTAAATTTGGTGAGCCCTGTGTTTCTTTTTTAATCTGTAAAATGGAACTAATAGTTGTACCTACCATGCAGGGTTTATTTTAAATGAAGTGATGGTACACAGTAAGCATTCAACTGTTAGTTGTTATTATTGTTACTAAATATTTATAATTAAATTATAAATGATTACAAGGAATGTAGCTCTCATATTGTGCTCCTGAGAAACCTGGCACAATGCTTTACACACTGAATTATCAAAATTAAGTTCAGGGCTAGGTTGCAAAGGAAAATTAGGAAATATTTCCTGGAAATCTGAAAGACCAAGTAACCTGTTCCCTGCAGGCAGAGGCTTCCCTAGATCAGCCTTCGTGTGGCGCGGCCCCCTCATCGGTACTCAGTGCAGTAATGTCAGTTCCATTGGCCTCTAGGGTTTCCTTAGGACTCAACATCTTTTGCTACTGTATCCACAGTGCCCTAACACTGCCACTTAGAGATGATGATCCTGATCTGGGGGCTTCTTCCAACTTGTGGGTTCTCTCCTGTCTTGCAGCCATACATTGCTATGTTTTGCAAAGACTTGGTCCTGCCAAGACTGTTTAATTATTTCTGCTAAAAGGGATGGGCTCATTTTAGATGCAGTTGTCCCCGGCTGGCCATTTTAAGGCACTTTAGTGAATTTTGCCAGTTACATTTGCTCGCTATTAAATCAACCCCATTTATTATCTGTCAGGTAAGTCAGTCAAATAAATACCACGTCCTGACTCTGGCACCACTTCTCACATTGTTTAGGTAGTTAATATTAATTGTCTTAGACAAATCGGCTATGTTCTTAAACTAAAAAAATAAAATTCTCATCCCTTGATATCACCTTGTTTTCTATGGCCAATGGAAGTACAGTTGAAGAACCAAAGAAAATCATTTTTGTTTCCCAATTGTTGTTGTTTAGGTATTTTTGTTTTGTTTTTTGAAACAGGGTCTCACTATAGAGTTCAGGCTGGCCTTGAAGTGACTGTGTAGCCCAGGCTCAGCTCAAACTCTTGGCAATCCTCCTGCCTCATCCTCCCTAGTGGTAGGATTATAGGCCCGTGCCACTACACCCAGCTTGTTTCCAAGTTTTTGTCATTCCAAATGCTGCTTTAAATTTAGGGCTGGGATTACAAAACCTTCCCAAGCATCAGTATAACCTGGCATCTACCTGAAACACATCAACTACTCCATTAAGGAAATTCATTTCTTTAAGAGAACTGTGGTTAATAGTGGTATTCAGCTCGTTTAGAGAAAGAAACTAACATCTAAATATGTCTGTTACATGCTTTGCCATGTCATCCTAATCCTCTGTGTAGTAAAAGATAGTATTTTACAGACTAGAAAACTGAGAAGGTGAACAGCCTGCCCCAGGCTCTATAACCAGTAACTGGTGAATCAGGGTTGTACGCCTCGGTTTCCTTACCTCAGATCTAGGGCTCCTGCAGTCCCATGTTGCCCGCTGGCTTGGTCTAAAGAGAAATAAAAGCAGCTTGTCCCACTTGCATGATTCCTGGCTCATATACAGGCGAAATCTATGGTTTCTTGGTGTGGAATGCAGAGCGCCTTAAAGGCAGCCTCTGTTTAGAAATAGCTTGTGGATATCGCCTACTTTGTTGAAAGGGTTAAGAAGTTGCTTGCCTGATCTTCCGTCATTCTTCTCTCCCTGTCAAGCTCACCCTCTGCATGCACCGTTCAGCGGCACTTCACAGGGCACAGACCCTTTCACTGGTGAAGGTAACACGGGCACCGCAGACTTCTGTGGGGAGTTTTCAGCATTTGACCACTTAGGGAAATTTCCCCAAATAGGCTGCTCCCCGTCTTCCTCTCATAGCCCTTAAACATGGGCTAGATCCCTTCCCCCGTGTGGGCAGTACACTTACTGGCTATCGGATTGCCCTAGGTAGTGCCCACAGCTCATACAGTAGGAAGGACCCTTCAGTCATTGTCATCTGTCTGAACATTACCACCAAGATGTCCACTGCCCCATACTGAACGGTGCAGGCGTCCACCCTGTGCTTGGGGTGCGATGAACCTGGTCGGGGTTGCCTGTCCCTGTGGACTGTGGATGCACCGAGCTCTTCCTTCCTTGCGTTCTCACCAAGGTGTTACTGCCAAACACTGAGCAGCCTTCTATGCCTTCTTAAGTTTAACACCTACAATTTCTTGGTTCTCTGTTCATGTAGGAAAATACTCCCTCCTCTTTGTCTTCCCTCAGAGGAATATTAGGGTCTGTGTCCTCGTTTTTGGTTAATAAAACAAATGTAAATATTTTTTGGCGGGGGCGGGGGGGACTTCTATCCTATCTCCACCCATATGGCTTCATGGGGCTGGTTCCACACTCTGGCTCCAGAACTGGACACAGAAGCCAGGCCTGGCCAATCAGAGGAGTAACATTTGGTTCAAGAATGAGCATGGTATGTGACCAGGAAGCCAAGCTCTCAGGGCTCTGCTGGAACTCTCAGAAATGAAATGGTCTTCCTTTAGGGTTGCTAAGTTGTTGGGGAGCTTGGTGGTGCATCTATGCAAGTGTGTCAGCCACACCTAAAGTACCTACCTAAGTGCATTCTGTGAGCATCACTTTAGTTTTGGGTCAAATCATCCTGATGCCAGAACTGTCCTTGAATTACTTTGCTATTTAAGCAAATAAATTCACATTCTTCCTTAAGCAAGTTTAAGTTGGATTTCTGCCTCTTGGTTGAAAGGATCTGGATATGCTACCACTTTCTTCTTGACCCTAAACATACTGCTCGCCTCCCTGCTATGACCCTGTCACTTCAGTCTTTAGTAAGTTCAGGCCTTTACAAAGGCAGGAAAAAACCTTGACTTCATGAAGCTTCTTAACCCAACAAAATACTTGTTCCTTGATTTGAAAGAAAGGAAAATATAGATTAAAATGTATCTAACCATATTCTTGGGTAATATTACCGGGTAAGAGCTCCTAAATAAAAGATCAGAGAGGGAGGAGTTACCCTTGCTCCTATCCCAAAAACCTAAGGTCAGAGAAAGAACTTCCAGTTGTGCTCTGATACCTCACACTTGGCCAGTCGTGATCTACAGTCTGAGCAGGACTAACTGAGAGGGCACCAAGACAGCTTTCCTCTTGGTTGGTGCCATAAGAAAACATCTTACCCTGCTTTGTCTACCTGGTACAGAATGTCCAGAATGTATGTCATATAAGTTCAAGTGGAAGAAAACAGTGACACAGTGTTCAGTGTTGAGTTTTACTTCTTGTAAGATATTGAAACCCTGTGTATCCAGGGAGCAAGGGAAGTGAGGATCTCGGGTCTCAAAAGCAGTGGTACCTCAGCAATTAGAGAGGCTGAGGCAGGAGATGGCCATGAGTTCAAGGCTACCCTGCACTACATAGTGAGACCCTGTCTCAAACGAAACAAAACACAATGGTATCTCACAGTTAACCGGCCCCGTCCACACACAGTTCCCATCGAGGTGTGCACGAGGGCCCTCACCGTTGGATGTTCATGGCCTACAATTCCCTTCTTTCTCATCACCCCCTGACCCCCATCCTGCCTTGTTGATTTGTTGAAGTGCTAAATGGCTCAGATATATATATACATAGTGTTCTCAGTCCACGAATATTCTGCTCAGAGTATGAATATCCTGCTCAGCATAACTAGAGGTGTATAAGCAATTTCTCCTTTGAGGAGTTCAATTATTTCTGACCTAGCCTATAGGAGCCACTCCTGTGGTGGACAGCAGTGCTTTACATCCAGGAACTGCCACAAATCACATATATTCTAACTTACAAAACTGAAGATTCAGGGGCTGGGATGTAGCTTAGCGGTATAAGCGCCTGCCTGGCAAGTGCGAAAGGCCTGAGTTCGATTCCTGGTACCAAAAGAAAAACTAGATTCAGAAAGTGAACACCTGGATGGATTTAAAAACGAAAAGAATAAGTGTTTATGCCTTAGCTACTTACAAGGCTGACCGGCATTAGACTTCTGAAAAAGGGGCTAAGGAGGTCTGCAGGCGCGGGCCGGGGACTGGTTACAGCATAATCAGCACAGGCCTTGGCCGAAGATTCGCACTGCCGCGCTTCGCGGTTGTGAGCCCCCTGGATGAGAATGGATGTTGTTTTCTTAACCAACAACCCAGATGTTCTGACGCGCACCTGCATTTAGAGACCACTGGAGGGGGTCAGCTGTTCCGATGCTCAAGGGGTCACGAGGGCTTGCGGAGTAGCCAGGCGTGGGGCTGGCCCTGGACTCCCTCCTCACCCCCGCAGTCTGTCGAGAAGGCCCAGAGCAGTCGTGGCGAACCCGTGACACTGTTCGCACCATGGAAAGCTCTGAAAGGTTCGCCACCACTGCCCTCGGGAGTGATGGGGAAGAGTCCCACCTTTCGCAGTGTTGCGGGTCTGAACCATAGTTTTCTGCTGATTCAGGGGTTCTAAAAATAGAAAAGAGCCCCAAGTCCTGCTTGCAGCCTTCCGTGAGGGTGGAGAAAAGCAGAGTGACCGGGGAGGAGGTTGTTACCGACACCCAGCGGCGTCGTGTCTTCCCCACGGTCAGCCAGGTTTCCCTTTCCCTGCCCTCAGCTGCAGTGGCGCGGTCTGTTACCTTGGAGACCGGCTGACGCTTCCTGTGGGGCGCGCTTCACTGCTGAGCTCCTGGCAAGAGCTTGAAGCAACTAGAAGCTGAAACCAGGAAAAGCAGGGCCCTGAGTCCCGAGGCCCCTCTCCAAAGAGAGCGAGATAAATAAGCAAATGCGGGCTAAGGTGAGTGTCACCAGGCTGATGGGGGGCGAGGTACTAGGCCCTGGACTGGAAGGGCTTGAGGGGCCCTTAAGCGTCAGCTCCCCGGTGCCAAGCGATGCACTAGGTCCTGGGAGTACACAGCAGACAATGGTGCAGTGGAGCCGGCTAGGGAGACACCGAGACAGCCCGAGACGCGGTGGGGACAGCAAAGAGGGCTGGGGGTCCACTCTGGGAGCTGGGGGCAAATTTGGGGTTCAGAAAAAAGCTTACTCAGCTTTGCACCCAAAAGGCGCAAAGGGCATTCCTGGAAGGAAAGCTTGGGGACGGGTGTGCAGCAGGAAGGTGTCTGCAAGTAGCAGTTGGGAGGGGCGGAGGAGGGTGAGAGAGCGCGACAGCTCAGCAAGGAACGAGCCTGCCTGAAGATAGGCTTTGGGAGGAAGATCCCGGAGCTCGGACGAGCCATGGCGGGGCGCTAAACACAGCAACAGAAACAGCTCTGCGTACTGGGAAAACCATCCGGCAACGTGGTTTAGCTATGGGCAAGACAAGAGGTAGTTTCTACAGTCAAAAATACAAACCTTGGGGACGGCTTTATCCAGGATAAATACTAAAGATAATCCTAGATCCAGCTGTTAACAAATTGGGAAGTTAGCTAAGAGCTTCCTTTCACCCCAAAAATCAGAGCTCCCTCCCCCACTGACCAAAATACCATCTGCTGTGGACAGTTTGCCTGCTCGCTTCCCCTCTGTAACCACTGGCCCAGGACAACATGGGCCACCTTCATGTGAGCTCTGAACCCTGCCCCTGGTACACAGATTCGGTGAGTGGTTTTTCAGCAGCTGCTGGGGTCTAGGCACTGTTTTATGCCAGAGTTCTAGCAGCGAACAGCGCTGAGTCCCTGGGTCTTACTTCCAGCGCATTCAGGTTAGGAAGGAGAGGGCAGACAGTATCAGATGTGAAGCATCTTGTGGGTGACACCAAGTAGGGTAGAGCGGGTACTACCTGAGGTGCTCAAAGTCAGCTTCTCTGATTAGGACTTATCTCAGCAAAGCCCTAAGGGTAAGAGCTTCATCCTGCTCATCGCTGCCTGCGGTACCACCTCTCTCTGGCCCCTAAAACGCACTCTATAAATGTTCAGGAAGAAATGATTGCTTGTGTGTCTTTTGCTAAAGTTCTTAAAGATGCATGTTTTAGAGCTGGAAGAATGCAGAGCAGTTACTGTTACCCCTATTCCACCACAGATGAAGAAACCGAAGCTCCAGAGCTCTTCCTCGTACACTGTGTTGTCTGGTAGTTTTGTGCAGTTCAACCTCTCGGTCAGTCCACACAAGTCACCCCAGAGTCCAATTGCGCAGGCCTCTGAATTCTTAAACAAATGGCTAATGAATCCCTGGAAAGAGGGTTCTGGGCCACTGTCGGGGGCAGGGGTAGTGTTCACCAGGCATTTCTGTCGCAACAGTTCCTGCAGTGAGAGTCTCCAGAAGAGCTTACTGAAGTAAGCCAGGTTTGACTTCCTTCCCTCCTTCCCGCCTTCCTTCCTCCTTTCCTTCCTTTCTCTCTCTCTTTCCTTCCTTCTTGTTTGTAGACACTGTCACATCATCCTGCCACTTCCAAGGAAGCAAAGCCCTCTTTCAATAATGATTAAAGACCCAAAAAGAGAAGAGCAAGCTGCAGAACCATCGTTAGACTGTTAAACAGTTTCTTAAAATAACACAGTAAATGTTTAAGCTGCAGACTCATTCAGAGTTTCTCATTTGCTGTGTTTGCCAGGGTATTTATTACGAGTAATAGAAATCTAAGTGAGCTAACTTAAGCAGAAAGATAGGGAATTAGGAAGGATAGGGCATCACGTGGAACCCAAAAGCAGAAAATTAGTCAATTTTGACAAATGCCCACTGGAATAAATAATTGAAAATTCAAGAACCAAAGCAGATTAACTGCCTACTTTCCTGTCAGCTTCCCTGCTCAAAATATGCTATCTGCCAGTCCCTGGTTTCACTTAACTTACAGATTAATAGACACACCATTTCTTTGAGATCTAATGAGTACTAATTAATATAAAATTCCAAGTTTAAGTCAGTGCTCTAAATGAAAGGAGCACAGCTCTGTGAAAGTCTGCATACAACAGAGGAACCTCAGCTGGCGTAGAATGTGGAGGGTAACTCCTGAAATAAGCAGCCTTTGCACGGAAACACCAAGAGTGAAGTAAGTAGTGTGCTGGGGAGGGAAAAGAATGTTCCAGAACAAAGACAGCAAGCCCAGGAAAAGGGCATGAGGTCAAAGGAACTGTAGAATGTTCCAGAATCCTTGAGGACACAGAAGGGAAGGGTGGCAGCGAGGTAGGTGGGCAGTGGCCAAGCGCTGTGTGGCCCCAAGTGCTACTTCACCGATCTTAGTCTTCATTCTACCGCTAAGGGGCTGACTGAACGGTTTTAGGCAGAAGGAGAGGATAAGAACACACCCTTGGATTTGTTTTTAGAAGCTTATTCTGGCCAGTGAGAAGACGTTGGACGGGAGCACTGAGGGTACAGGAAGCCAGTTAGCGTCTGCTGCAGCTGTCTGTGATGGAAATGACAAAGGCCTGGACTAGAGAAATGTCAGTCGGATAGAAATGGAAAGATTGCAGGAGGCACAATGAACAAGATTAGATGATGGACTGGATAATAGGACTGAGTGTTGAGAGCAGTTCCTAGATTTTGGCTCATGTAAGTAAAGACATGCTACACTGTTGTTGTCCTAAGCTAAAGAAAAAAGATAGGTTTATAGTGACTATCACAAGTTCAGTCCTGGGCATCCTGAGCCTGAGGTGCGCCAGATAGAAAGATCCACACCAGTGAATACCCAGGTCTGAAGTCAGGGCAAGAGATCTAGTTCTTGGTACACAAGGGTACAGATGGAAGTTGAGGGCTTGGACATGGGTAACACTGACTCGGAGGAGAGGAGACTTCACTGTTAGCCACAAAGACACAGAATTATAGTGCTCAGAGAAAGATGGGCCTGAGAAGGAGCAGGCAGGAAAGCAAAAGCCCCTGAGAAAGATGCCAGGAAGACCAAGGTGAGGGAACAGCCCTTCCCTTTGCTTTTCTTGTAGTCTTTTCCTGTGTTTGAATCTGCATGGTAGGTAGCCCTGTAGCTCTTAATTGCAAATGCACAGAGCAAGAATCCCATTGATCCATCTTAAATACACCTCTACCACTGGCTCAAGATGTGACTTGAAGGCTCACCCCTTTGAGTGTAGGTGCAGTTTTCAGAGAAAACTCAACCTTGTCTCAAAATCTTCCCTCCTCCTCTTACCACTTTTAAAGTCACTGCAAGCTGGCCAAACAGTTTTCTGTTGGTTCTTTAGCTGGGCCAAACTCTCCTCTCGCCTCAGGGCCTTGACACCTGCTGTTTCCCCTGCCCACCTCAGCCTTCACCATACTCTTTTTCGTGTGTGTGAGAAAGTCTCACTTTGTAGTTCATGCTGGCCTCATACTCATTACGTAGCCCAGGCTGAGCTCAAATTCATGGCTGTCCTTATGCCTCGGTCTCTCCAGTGCTGAGATTACAGGCTTGCACCATCACACCTTCACTATACTCTTAACATGGCCTCCTCTTCCTCCTCATCCTCTGAGAGGGCCTGAGTTCAGAGGAGACCTTCCCTGATCACCCGTACACCATAGGTCTTTTCCCACTGACTTTCTCCCACATCCTCCTATTTGCTGCCTTCAGAGCAGGGCCACAGCTTGTAAGTACCTTAGTGTCAGTCTCCCCGTCTGGAATGTCAACCCAAACGCGATTCCTTCTGTCCAGGTAGATGATCGATAGGTACTTGTTGTATTAAATAAGAGCGAAGGTGAACAAATCCCTCAACACTATTATTGTCTCTGTGTGGCACTGGTCCCCTACATACCCTTTTTCTCTTCAGAAAACTAAGTGTGGGTATTTTCATAGTGACTGCACAAACGAGTCATGTCTTCCGTGGTCAAGGTGTATGTTTCTGGAAAATCATTTGCAAGCAAGATTCTCCAATTTGGCAAATGCAAACAGCAGCAGATCCATTTTGCTGATGAGATTTTAGAGGAGAAACCCCTGCCTTGGAGATAAGGAAATAGTCACTGTAACATCTCACATTTACCTGCAGGCTTTCACTACCTAACTATAAAAACAGCATATGGCTCATGATCAGGGAGTCCCTGTTTTATCAGGGCTCTCTAGCTCTGCAGGCAATCTCTCAGGTCCTACAAAGAAAGTGCAAGCTTCTGAAGTTCTTTTAGGAGCTAGGGAAAAGAAAAGAGGCACTGGCAGTGTGGACTCAATGTCCAGGGCAGTGGCACTGATGAAATCACTTTGTTTTGTAGCATGAAGAGAAACACTGACAGACATCAGAAACAAGTGACCCAGAAGGATATGAATGGACTTGGCCAAAATCCAGACAATGAATTACTGGTTACACATGTGAACCAGACACAGGATTACCTGGTAAAACCATAATGCTTTCACTGAGTGCTCATGCCTAAAAACCATAGCCAGGGAATGCACAATGTATTCAATTCTGGGTATTTCTTCCTTCACATAGAATCTGTGAATTTAAAAGGTTAATTAAACATTCATCCCTATTCTCCTGTCTTTAGCACTGAAGAATCTATACTTTCTATAGAAAATGTATAGTCTACTTGGCCAGCTCATTAAGTATTTAGGAGGATGGTAAGATTCTGGTTCATGTCATTAAAGCCAGAAGTCTAAGGCATTTAATTAAGTCTAAGTCTAAATTTTCCCTTCCTGAGATTTATTTTTCTTTTATGATTCCCTAAAATCAAACCCCAGAAATACCTATTCCAAGTATACCTGTTCCAGGTATTTCTGTGGGAGTGAGAGCTTTGTGGCAGGAAAACCAGCCTGTGTGGCATAACCAGCTGGTGGTCTTAGGCTGACTCTTATTACGTAAATGAGCTACCCTCATAAGACAGCTGCTTTCCTTCTACCATGAAAACAATTCCCATTACTTGTCAGGGGCAAGGCAGAATCTACTCTCAAATTTAAATATGATACCTTTGAAGTGATAATCAGTCGAAAATGATATAGTTATTTTCTTGGCAATTAAACAATCAAAAAGATAATCATGTCTGACTTTTCACAAGTTTAGTTAAAAAAAGGAAATCAGGAGAGGTCGATAGAGTTTTGAGATTCTGAAGAAATCTTTCTATGACTCCAGTGCTGATGACGTGGGTCTTTATTTCTTCAAACTATACATTAAAATTCATGACTTACCAGGTGTACAAATGGCCACTCTTACATTATCATCCATACCTGGGGCCTTCTTTTTCTCAAAAATAGAGAAATATGGGAAAGAAGGGAAGGATGGCCCAACACAAAGCTTCCCCCTCACCAAGGAAACCACCAGCTTTAACATACAGACAGCAGGGCCTCCAGTCAAAATCTATAACGTGTTTAATAGCAGTTCTTCAGTATAAGTGATATAAAATCCACATACATAGCTGCACCAAGAATAAAAATATTTTTGTTCTAAAACATGACAGATCCCTTCAAATATAAGAAAAATGCTAGAAGAGTAAGTCTACAATGCTTCATGTACTAACCAGAGAGATGGTAGTGATTTCGGTTTGTTTTTTTTTTTGTGGTACTGGGGATCGAACTCAGGACCCTGCTTGCTAGGCAAGCGCTTATTCCACTGAGCTATATCCTCAGCCCTAGAGAGATGGTAGTGAAAGATGGAAAGAGTGACATCTAGTGTCATATGATACCGAGCATTATTTGCAAGCATGGGATATGGACTATGATTTTAGGCTTTGCTTTTTATCTTGGTTACTTTTCTCTCATTGCTGAGACAAAATACCTGATACCCAGAATTAAGGACGGAAAGGTTTATTTAGCTCACAGTCTGTGCAGGTTTCAGCCCATACTCAGCTGGCTCCAAAGCAGGGTGGCACATGGCAGAGGGCAACAGTTCATGGAGGCAGAAAATAGCAAAACAACAAGAGCACAGAGGAAGAGTGGCAAGCCTCTTTCCCTCCCATACACTGTGTGCAAACTACCTGCCACGGGCAGGTGTAGCATTCACACCCATAATCCCAGCACTGGACTATGTACCAATCAAAAATCTAGACTCAAAGCCCACCCCATGACTGCATGAGGCTTTAGCAGGACATACAGACACAAACCATAGCACTATTCAAAGACAGGACTTTCAGCAGCATGAATCACACGAGTTACCTTGTCAGTCATTGCTGGTTCTTCCTTGGGAGTAATCACAGTTTGGTGCTAATTTAGAGGGATAGTACAGTCTTAGGTTTGAGTTTCACACGTTGGAACAGAAGCTCCACTCCACTGCTAGCTGCCTGGCCTTGGGCAAATGTCTTAAATTCTCTGTGCGTCTACTTCCTTGTCAATAAAATAGGGTTATAAAGATGGAACTACTTTGTAGAACTAAATCAGTTAAGATATGAAAAGTATTTGACACATCGTAAGAGCTATTTAAGTGTTTGCTATAATTATGAATGTGTTTTTTACACTTTTTTTTTAAACACTTGCTAATTTCATTTTGAAATGGGGCAGAGAAGATTTTAAGGCATGCAATTCCATCTAGCTGGGGTATAGTAGCAGAATTCTATTTTTATTGTCTTTGCTTTATGGTGACCTTCTATATATGACTAGAAAATAAGGATCATTGTTAAAACTGTTCGTGCAGAAACACATACCTTCTACACCATAGTTTTACAATACTGTTTTCTAAAAAGGGAGAAGCTCCTGCGCGACAAAGCTGGTACATGGCGGTTCCTTATGGACTGCACGCCTTTCTTCTTCTCTCCCTCCCTTCCTCTGTCCTGTCCCTCTTTCTGTGTTCTCGATGCTGTGCAAACTAACTCAGCCAGCTGCAGCAGTCTTTCTTGCAAAAGCCCTGACCTACACAAGCTCAAGAAAAGCCACTTAGGGCTCAGGCCAATATCCAGGTGACATGTTTTGTCAACGCAGTGGCCCAAACAGTGCTCAGGCTTGATCCATAGTCATCAGGCCCGGCGGGCAGAGAGGCTGCTCTCACGGTCTCACTGATCTGGTTCCACACCTTAAGGAAGCAACAGCAACACATACGACCCCACACGGCAGCAGTTGTATTGGGAATTACTGTGGAGTCTTCTCCTGTCACATTTCCCCGCTGCAGCGCGTGGCTGCCTCTCTGATCTTTCCCGCTAGGACACCCCCACCCCTCCACGCCTCTGCCTGGAAAGTTCATTTCCTTCCTGCGCATGGGTCAGCTCCTCCCTCACCTTCAGGGCTTGGCTCGAAGAGGCTTTCCCTCGCCGATTACTCCATCTGAGTGGCCTCTCCATCTCCCACCCAGTTACTTTCTCCCAGCTTGTCCTACTCCCTTTTCCTAACAGAACGACTCCTTTCTAAAACTGTTCTCATTTCTTATTTATGCTCCGTCCGTCCACACTACAAGGTAAGCACCAAGAAAGCAAGAACACCGCTCATCTTCACACAGCAGGCCTAGCACACGACAGCACTAGGACAGAGTCACTCAGTAATGACTGGGAAATACCTACTGGACAAAGGGAGAAGGAAATGTGAGCCCTCAAAAGAGGTGACTGAGACCAGGTGGAGCCCCAGCCTCAGATCAAGGCTGCCCACCTTCTTCTGGCTTCCAGAAAGCAGCTCCAGCGTCGGGTTTGCTGGGAATGACTCCAGCTCCACCACCAAGACCATCCCTGCACATCCTCAGCTTAGTAAGCATAGGTGTCACTAGGTACAAGCTGAGAGCCACTGTCCACTTCATGGCCAGAGTCCTGCAATAGCTAGGCAAGTCTGACTCTTGACGTTCAGCCACTGCCCCTGGGACCGACCTCTGGGTTGGACAGAATGACTCCAACCCCTCTCCCACCAGTCAGCCAACTGGTAGGGACCCCTTAGACTGACGGGAAGCAGAAATCATCCAAAAAGAGGCAAGAAAACGAGAGTAGAAATGCACGAAGGCCCCCCCAGTGCGAGCAGACAGGGGACTTACTCAGGGCCTGCACTCGCAGGAAACTAGTGGCCCTCACTGTGTTTGGCAGAGACTCAGAGGCAAGCAGGGGAGGGAGAGGATTGCACCATGAGAGGAGAGTAAGATTTGGGGCGTCCCTGACTGGAGGTGGTGGGATGAGAAGCAGGGATCCCACATGATCAGGTTAGAGGACATATTTGACTTTCTCCAATTCACCCAGTGGTTAGAGACCAAAAAAAAAAAATTGGGAAATTGACAGAATCACTGGCAAAATCCTCCTCCTTCTGGGCCAGTGTGTCACAGTGTGTCACACTATCACAATGATTCCTACTGTCATATTGTAATATTGTGTGAACATTGTATGTTGGTCTATTCAGCCACAAGGCAGGGCAGGGTGAGCAACCTGGAGTGGTCTGGCCACACTCTGGAGGCAGGAGTGGGGAGCCATTGGTCTTTCCAAGGCGGCCGATCCATCTGTGTGCAAACATTTCCTGGGTGAGGAGAATGTCAGACTGCCTTTAGGTGGGAGCTAAGTTGGAAGCTTCAGGCACGTGGTGGAAGGACCCAAGGGCACAGTTTTTATTCTGATTCTGAGTTCTCTCTCACAGAGGCTGCGGGGAAGTGAGATTCAGTCCCCTTTGGAAGACCCTGAAGATTGGCTTTCAACTCACAGTTTAAAGTTTGAGAAACTCACTCTGGCTGACCTGATAAGTCAGGGCACAGCTGTGCTGTAAGTCTGAAGCCATCCCTTCCTTCCCTAAAGCTGCTGGGCATGGGGCCTGAGACCCCTTCAGAAGGCTTTGCTTTTTCAGGGAGCAGAGCAGCAGTGCCTTGCAGGAAATGCACTTCTCCATTCAGACCATCTGCCATTTCGAGTCAAGGCTTTCTGAGTAAGTATGTTTCCCAGTGTCCTCCCAACACCCAGCACTCAAGAATTGCCTAATTTCTCAGCCAAGAGCAATTCTATTCAGACAGTAAGAATCTCAGTGGGGCCTTGGGCAGACCTCCCCATCCCTAGCCCTGGCTTGCCCTTTTTTCAAATTGGAAGGTTGGAAAAAGTCAGTGTCTTTCCAGGTGTTCTGGTGCACACCTGTAATCCCAGCACTTGGGAGGCTGAGGCAGGAGGGTCATTGCAAGTTTGAGACCAGCCTGGGCTACAAAGTGAGCTCAAGGCCAGCCTGAAGTGCATATCAAGACCCTGTTACAAAAAGACAAAAAAAGAAGAAAGAAGAGGAAGAAAAAGAAGAAGAAGGAAGAAGGAAGAAGAAGGAGAAAAAGAAAATACATAGTGAAACCCTGTCTCAAAAAAACAAAACAATAACCACAAACAAAAAATTCAATGTCTTTCAGCCTTTTAAGACCCATGGTTCAGCCAGGGATGGTAGCACACACCTATAATCACAGCACTCTAGAAGTCCAAGAGAAGAGGATCACAAGTTCAAACCCAGCCTGGGCAATTTAGAGACTTAGAACATGTCTCAAAAAAGAACATGGTGGGGGGTTTGTGGTGTATCTCAGTGGGAAGGCCTGGATTCAGTCCCCAGTACTGAAAAAAAAAATCATAGACTCTCTGGTTGAACACCTAAAACTTCACAGCTGCATTCGATGGTTAAGAGCAACTACTTTCAACATCACACAGTTAAGTTCATGTGTGTCAGAAATATGAACGCACCCCCACTCCTAAACTGATTTTGATAGCACAAATATATCTATATCTATAAATATATATATTTATATATACTCATAAGCATATCTCTGGATAATCAGTAGTGGATAATTAGAATGTTTTTTTACAATTACATTCCAGCTATGGCTATCTATGATTTGTAATTACTATTTGCCTGTGGTTTCTGGAAAGGTTAGGGTGATAATTAATAGCTAACATTTTTCACACATCAGCAAGTCTGCTAAGGACTGCAGGCAAATCTTATTCAATGCTTATAACTACCCCAAACATTGTATTACTCTCCAGCCAGTTAGCCAAAATTCAGTTGCTAAATGATTTCACAGAATGACCAGTGTACTTATTTATTTCTAGGAATTGAACCCAGGGCTTTCACACTGATCTACATCCCCAACCCTTTTTTAAAATTTTGAGACGGGCCCTTCCTGAGTCACACAGGCTGTGTTCACACTTAGCACTCGCTGGCGTTAGTCCCAGAGTTCTGGGATTATAGGTGTGCATCACCACACCTGGCTTGGTTTGCCAACTTTGCCAAAATACATTAGCTGTGAATTTTATATTTAACTATAAATTTTACAACAATTTTTATTATGTTGAAAGGTTAAACAAGTTTTAAAGAATTCTGCAGTATTTTCATTGGTTGGCTTAGTTATGTAGCTAGCATTTTAAGGAATATGCAAGTCTGTTCAGCTAACCGGTCATTTAGCAGGTGGATTTTCAGAGAATTGGCTTTCAGTAAATTGACTTTTGACAAGAGTCTTGTTTCTGTCTTTTGGTTGAAGATGATGAAATGCTGGTACTCAGAGAGGTTAGTGCACTTGCTGAAGAATGCAAAGCTAGGTAGTAAGTGGCAGAAGTAGCTCCCGAGCACAAGCAGGCCCCGTTATGAACTGCACCTGTTCGCTCTGTAGTCCTGTTCACACACCCCTTACCTCCGCCCTCCCCTCCTTGCCTCTCGATTTCACATCCAGAGGCATTCGCTGCCCCTCCCCAGGCCCCAGTGCTGTCTGCCCTCAGTAAGCACAAATCAACTAGGTTCAGGTGACCTGAGCACCTGTCATGTTCTGCTGTCCCACCAGTTGCTGGGATGGTTTGCTTTGCAAGAAGGGAAGTTCAAGACATTACCTGGCTATTTTTCAGACATCAATGTTTTTGTTAATGAACCCAGGAAGAAACTACTGCCCAACAGCCTGTGCATGTCTTTGTGCTCGGTCTCCAGGAGACGAGGGACCTGAGCAGACACAGATTTAAGCAAGTACAATAGCGTCTTCCTGCCTTCCTCCAAGGGACGTGCGCCCCCAGCCCCCATACCTGCCCTCACTTTGCAGCTCACCCCGGGGCCCCCATGGCCACTGCAGTGCACAGCACCTCACCAGCAGAGCGGCATCCGCACTCAGGCCCTTTTGCAATGTCCTTGGCATTTTGTCCAGCGTCCTAACATATATCTGTACAGTAGTTAGGTTTTTTCCTAAATCTTGCCTTATATTTTCCCAAAACCTTAGACATGTTGAAAAAATCCCATCCACACCTTCCGTATGTGTGAGTTGCTGCTGCTTAGTGATGAAGTCTTTCTGGTGTCTTGACAGAGTTATCGAACTCTATCAACAGAGAATTCAGTGGCTCACAGAAAACAGCAAGAAGGTAATGGGCTTGGGTTTTGTTCGTGGCCCCTTTCAGTCATTCCATCTGTACTGATTAGAACCCTTCGTGTCGTAAACCAGGTGTGGTGGCACAGACCTGCAATCCTAGCTCCTCAAGAAGCTCAGGCAGAAGAATCAAAAGTTGGAGGCCACCGTGGACAGTTTAGTAACTTAGACTCACAATTTTTTTTAAAAAAGTCACTCAGTGGTAGAGTGCCTCAGGTTTAATCCCCAAAACAAAACAGAAACTCTTCAAAACAGAAACTCTTTTAGTTGCAAATGATAGATTTTCCACTCACACTGACTTAAACTAAAAAAGCAATCTCTTAACCTACATAAATCAAACCCCCAGAAACAGCTGCCTCCAGGTGTTCTTGGTCTCTGGACTCTTGCTTTCCTCTGGTTTGGTTTTATTCTCAGGACTGATCTCCCCAAGCTTAGGAAGAGGGTCACCGACAACTCTAGGCTTACATGTCACCTCCTAGACAGCACGGAGTGGGGAGGGTCTCCTTCCCGACTCCCCGCATACCCTCCCACGTGATGGGGGTGACTCTCACCCACCCCCTGAGAGGTGAGACGTACGATGTGCCAGGCTGGAATCTGCGCTTTTTCCTGGGAAAATACAGGGGATGGAGGACTGGGGGGGACTGAGTAGCGCCTGGCCACCCCAGGGCCATGGAATGTGGAAAGGAGCCTGACAGTGGCCTATGGAAAGCAGAAGGCCGTTTCCAGAAGAGGAAGTGGCCCCTGTGCCGGTGAGAGCCATGGATGTCCACTAGCCCTTTTAACCTCAGGCCCGTAGTAAGCTTTCTAAGGCTGATCATCTGGCTATAGCTTTTCTTGAAAGATTGATTTAAACATTTCCTCAGACTCCAAGGGTAGAAAAATGATCATACAGAGCCGGGCGTGATGACACACGCCTATAATCCCAGCACTCAGGAGGCTGAGACGGGAGGATCCTTGTGAGTTAGAGGCCAGTCTGGGCTAGGCTACAAAGTGAGCTCAAGGCCAACCTGAACTGCATAGTGAGACCCTGTCAAAAGAAAAAAAAAGAGAATATCAAGTATTCAACCCCTCTTATGTAGTCATCCATTTATTCCATGGGATATATTTCTAAAATTCTTATGGCTAAGTTTAAGGAATGTATGTTTTTAGTTACAAAGATGGTAAAACTTGAATGGTAGCTTTTTTAAATATTAAAGGAATAGGACTGGCTTAAGTTTTAACATCTTCCAGCCCCTGTGTGTTGGAAATGTCTTGGAAAGCCTTGTGCTCCACTGGGGTCGTGAACCCAGCAAATACTTATTGGATGATAACTGTGCACCAGGCGCAGTCTCAGGGTGGGGGGACAGACAGCCAAGGTCTGCCGTGCTGGAGCCACTGCACAGTGGGAAAGGACAATCAATGAACGAATTAACAAACCGTGTACAAAACTGCGTAGTGACAGTGCTGCAAAAAAGATTAAGCAAAGCTGAGATAGAGTTCAACAGGAGGACTATTTGTATAGGACAACCAAGGGAACCTCTCTGAGGAAGAGATGTTTGAATAGACATCTAAAGCAAGTGAGGGCATGAGTCATACTGAGACCTAGGGAAGAATGTCCCAGGCAGAGAAAACAGCATATGCAAAGGTCCTACAACAGGAGCGAGTGTGATGTTTTCCAAAGGCAACAAGCAGGTCAGTGTAGCAAGCACAGAGGGAGCCAGGTGTGGTGGCACACACCTGTGATCCCAGCACTGAGGAGGCTGAGGCAGGAGGTCTGACATGGGTTTCAGGGCAACCTAGGCT